>QRFB01010046.1:0-30036 GCA_008931105.1 Oenanthe javanica
TTGAACATGCAGAGAGAAGATCAAACTCATTCACATTTGGAATTGAGAAAGCTAATTTTTTTTTCATTGAATAATAATACACCTGAGTTTGATAATCACCCCAAACTTTTCAAGAACAAATCAAAAGAGATCAACATGAAATTAAGTGTGCATGATCTTGATGTCAGGTTGCGTGAGATAACAAGTGCAGTGAAGCGTGCATCAAATTATGCCGTATTTACTGCTGATGCTATAAAAGCCGTCTCCTACCCGATTGAGATGAATAAAGATAAGAATGAGAGGTCAAATGATCGTCATTCACTCTTGTATGCTTTGTATGGCAACTCTACCCTGGTTTTGTTCTATTGTAATTTCTTACCACTCTTTCATGTTTAATATGCTAAAACCAGTAGCTAAACTAATATTTTACATTTCTTAAAATATAATGTAATTCTGAGTATATCTGAATTTGATAAGATTTCCGAGAACGTACAAAAATTTTTAAGGTGGATTTATTTTAATTATATTTTTAGTGGTTCTTATTTTGGAATGGAAAGATATATTTGTTTTATAGACTTTGTTAGCTTAGGTTGATGTAACAGAGAAATTTTAATTAACTTTTTGAATGTCACCTGTTTTGGCGTATCTTAAATTTGTGTTGGAAGTAGTTTAAAATTTTAAAAGCAGGTATAAACTTTTAACTTAACCCTTGTTATGTAAATGTTACTCGATAGCTAGTCAAAATAAAATGGCAAATATGTTGTTGGTCAGATATCTCGCAAAATGATAAATGTGGAGTTGATTAGCTATACCTTGCAAGTATTTGTCATCAATCTATTTATTTTCTTCGGCGAAATGCGGTACATTATGAGGTAAAAAGTGAAATTTAGAGATTATATTTCAAACCCTTCTTAAAAACATAAGAGATATCCACATATCGTTTTTCCATTTTAGAAATTCATTTTGCGGAAGTTTATTTAATTTTGAATTCATTTTTGATGAAGCATAACTCTTCGGAAATATATTTTCATCCTCCACAATTTTCATATTTTAAGAATTTAAATAAAATATCATTTAGAATGTCAAAAAGATCATTTATGAATCTGGTCAGAATTAAAATAACGGAGACGTTCTAAATTTGAGATGTGATATTTTTAAATGATTTAGTAATGATTAACTATATATTCTTAAGGACGGTGTGAATTTTTGGTTTGCTTGCGGTAAGTTTCTAATGGATATTTATAGTATTTTCATTATTATGGGCAATATGTGTATTTAACTATATAAATTTAGGTTGTGATGAATTATGTTGTAGTGATATGTGTTGTGTGGTAACAATAATTTTGTGATCTAATTTATGCCATGGTTTATTAAATTTTAGGGGCCAAATTAATAGATAATAATGATAATTTTGTAAAAATTTAAGATCATTATCTTTGTAGTGATCATGATATAATGTATGAGTTACAAGTTTGTATTGTTCTTGTGTAATTTTAGTTTAAATTATTACTTCATATATAGATATAGTTGTCTGATTGAAATTACATTTTGTTATACTTTTTCCGTCCCAAATTAATCTCAAATTAACTATTTTTTTTACGTCTGAGTGTTCACATTGACC
Source organism: Oenanthe javanica (assembly GCA_008931105.1). NCBI lineage: Eukaryota > Viridiplantae > Streptophyta > Magnoliopsida > Apiales > Apiaceae > Oenanthe > Oenanthe javanica. The sequence goes on from QRFB01010046.1 coordinate 1,601, forward strand.
AAGATTTGATTGAAAATTACACATAATATATAATTGAAAAAAAATTATAAAAATATATAATCAAAAAATATATTTAATTTTAAAATATATTTTTCAATTTTTTGAAATTATAAAAGAATAATTTTTAATTTTTAGTCAAAATTGAGTTAAATTGACTATCAAACTAATTAGATTGATTAGTTAATTATTGTGCTGCATAAGTTATTATTTTTAAATTTTAAATTTAATATAAAACTAAGTTGGTGCGCATTGAATTTCAAAAATTTTGCATGTGGAATAAATAAATGTTTGATATTCGAGATATTTGTATTTTAATAAATAAATTGTATTTAATATAAAAAATATATATAATTTAAATTTGTGATCAAATACTATAGACTTAATATATCGATTTTAATAATATAATACAGGATAGGTTAACAATGTCTAAACTTCGAAAACTTTATTCAATTTGATATGAAAATATCTAATTTATGCTCAAATTTAAAATCTTTAATTAATTTAATACTTTTTTTGTAAAGTCGGACTCGAGCAATAATATCTTAACATTATACTTGTATATTACTATATTACATAATAAAAAATACTTTATGCACATATATATTTACATATTTATAATTCAAAATAATTAATTTTATACTTATTTATTAATTAATTTATTAGAAATCTACAAATAAATAATACAAAATAATATTTAAAAACATGTTTATTTTAATAACAATAATAATAGTATTGATTGGGGTCCAAATAAAATACAATAAAATAGGCTGAATAAATGAGTTCCTTTTTTTAACCACATCCGATTTTTAGACCAAATCTGTCCAGACGAGCCTTTTTGCATCTTCTTTATTTTATACCCATCAATAACAAATAGCCCAACAAACTCAGTTGTAAATTTGCACTCGAAGCAAATCCAATTCTATATAGAAAAATTTCAAATATGGTCAAATAATTTAAATGACCAAATCTCATGTAAACAAATTGTCGAACCTTAACAAAAAGCAAAATAATTGTAACATATTGAAAAGTATTCCAGCAGAATAGTCATACCAAAACTCCTATTGAAACACATTTTCCAAATTGTCGCTTTCACATTTTTATTTTAATTTAGTATTAAATTTTTATAGTGTTCGAAAGTTTTATATTAATATATATGATACATTTTCCTATTTTAAATGAATTTATTTTTAAAAAAATAGGTGATAACAAAGTAATTAGAATATTTAGTTTAATAATTATTCAAAATTAAATAAAAACATTATTTGATATATATATATGTGTATATAATTTAGGCATGTACTGATTATATAGAATTTTATATAATATAAATATGTATATATTTTAAGTTTTATAACTGTGGCTTAAGTACTAATAATTTTTTTTAATATCCTTGCGGGAATTGATTGAAATACAAGTAAATATTTATATAAAAAATTATATTTTTTTATAGGGTTGAGAATTTATATGAATATATATAATATATATTATTATTTTATGTAAATATATTTAAGATGTGAGTAATAATAAATTAATTAAAAAAATTGTTTAATAATGATATAAAATGTATAAATTTATTATATTATTATATTTTGAAATTTATTAACTTGAATACAATTCTTTTATATTTATGTAATATAATTTTTAAATTTGATTAATTAATAAATTTTGAATCTTTTATGAATAAATATCTGAAATACAAATGGAAGTAGGAAGTCGTATACTCAAAGGGCTCCGGTGCAGTCCAAGCAAATCTCATCGATCCTGGTCATGAAATCAACTAGAAGGAATTTGAAACAACATATTTGACAATTTTTGTAGCTGAATAGTCATACATAGAGAATAGGGTTTGAAAAACGCCTATAAAAAACCCAACCTCCCTGCAATGAGAATGCACACCACAATCTCGAACAAGATGTCGTCTCTAGCCACCTGCTTGAAGCTGCTACTCATTTGCGTAGCCATGCTTTTTATTGCTTCATGCACACCACAATCCCTCGCCGCTGCTGCTTATGAAAGGCTACCACCTACCTACTGCACAGTGGGCTACAACTGTCCTCAACAAGCTTCTCCCTGAGAGAAGATTACTGCAACGTATAAATTGTTAAACTGCTCGATCAGCTCATACATATATATTTAGTTAGTATCAATTAATAAGAGTTGTTGGATCATGAATCGGTGCTGCATTATGATGGTGGCGGCTCTGAGATTTGATATATATTTTTATGTTTTATATATAAATAATTCTGTATTTTGGGACCTCAAGTGTTGAACCCTAAATGCATGTATTGCTGGCCTATAGTTAAGACCATTATGAATATTTCAGACTACTCTGATTAATAGGTGTGTGTGTGTGTGTGTTTCAACCTTTTTAATAAGAGCTCTTGTACGTACTACAATCCACATTACAGTTAATAAAGCCATTAACGACCGAAAAATGATTGTATACTAGCTAGCTAGCTATATAATACTCTTTATATTTGGTAATATTTGACGTTTGACTTTAGGCACGCTCTTTTAAGAATTTTGATTATATAGTTGAAATTATTATTTTTTAATTTTCATTTTCGTGAATAAAAGTTTTAGTTTAATATTTTTATTTAAAAAAAGAAAAATTTAAAAATAATAAATTTNATAATTTTTAATTCTCAATCAAAATTAAGTCAAATTAATTATAAAAAAGTGTTAATTTAGGACGGAGGCCGTATTACTTAACTGTATTATTGTGTTAGTAGTGGAAATTTGTATGCTTTTGCAGTATATAAAGTTAATAGCCCAAGTGGTCAAGGTTTATTCTCAGGGTTGGACTCTGGTTTATTCCGAGATTTGTTAGAATAGATATTATTAGCCCAATTATTAAAAAAAAAATTACCCACTAATATAACATGCAGGCCAATACCTAACTGATCCTCTGTACTCCAAGCAAATCTCATCCCGATCATGACATGAACCAATATCACCGCCTAATTCGAAATCTCGTCATCACTTTTGTGGAAATTTCGAAGACCCGTTACATCACTTACATCTAAACCCAAAATAATTGAACAATATATATTAAGACGATTAAATATTCTAGCCGAATAATCATACAAAAACTCCTATAAAATCCCAACCTTCCTGCATTTGAGAATGCACACAACAATCTTACATTAAACAAGATGTCTCCTGCCACCTGCTTGAAGCTACTCCTGATTTTGGTAGCTATGCTTTTCATTGCTCCAGTTGGATTGTCTGTGAGAGTTGAGAATATTTTCATTTGATTGTTCATCCTTCGAACTGAAATCCCTTTCTACTCCTTCTGCATCTAAAGCAACTTCAATTTTATTTTTTAATTCTTCAACAACAAGATAGTCAGGTTATGCCATCTTTAATCTTTCATGTGCATCAAAGGCATCACCATGCCACTTCTTTGTGTTGTACCTTTGTGTATGGGGAATTTAAAGATCTGTAATTTCTTCATCTGCAAAAATTGGCTCATCAGTGAATGCATCCTCACCATCAGAGTTTGCACATGTGTCAGAGTTTGGCAACTCAAAGTTTAAAGATTGAGAAGCTGTCATACTCTCAGTACCTGCAAAAGTAACAGAACAACCTAAATCACTCATTTCTTTTAAAGTAATCTCATTACTTCTCACATCATACATATCATAACTTTTAATAGTCAGAGTTTGCTCATTAGAAATAACTAACTTCTTTCTCAATTCTACCTCTCATTTTTCCAGATTCAGTATCTGCCTCTCATTATTAATTCTGTTTTTCACACATTTTAGCTCAGTCTCACATGAAAGGCTCAAATCACATTGTCTTGCAGAAATAAGAGATTGCTGACAAAGGAGGTCTGTAGTCACATGAATAGGGGTACCCTTTTCAGGACTATTTATGGTCATCCCAGCAGTAAAAGTAGGAAATATAAATTCTGAACTTATATTATCAGAGAATATAATTTCTGAAGAAAAGTCAAAGTTTATACCTTGAGTTGTAGTTGAGGTGAATGTAGTTTCCATAGGCTGTGCATAAAGAGGTTGCACCATGATAGCATCAGAGATTTCCAATGGAATTGTCTCAGAGTATATCTCCTCAGCATCAGCAACAACAAGATCTTCCATTATTGAGTGCATGCATCCAAACTTTGATTGGATGGTTCTCGTGTGACAGGGGCTTTAACAACTTCTTCAACCCTTTGAGTTGAAGGTTCTTGTGGGTTGTACCCCTGATTCATGCTGACTTCATTTACTACCTGGATGGTTGCTTCAACCCTTTGAGCTGAAGGTTCTTGTGTGTCTAGCCTTGCAATGACTGCTACCTCGCTTTGAGAGGTAGGTTCTTGTGGGTCCTAGACAAAAGAGACATGTTTCTTCTTCTTCTTCCTGGAAAATACCTGTGGACTAGGAGAAACTGAAGTTGATTTTGACTTCTTCTCTTCCATCTCTTTTCTAACTTCTACAGCTAGCTCCTTCACCCTTTCACAAGAAATCTCCTTAATTTTCTGTTTTGGAGAGTTAGCAGGGGAATCAGATATAAGAACTGGAGCAGCTTTACTTGCAATATTTTCATCAACAGCTGTAACATCACTAACTAACTCAGGCTTGGTCATCACTTCATCAGACTTTGTGATTTCATCAGAGATTAAAGTTGTATCAGAGTTTAGTACAACATAAGAGTTTATGGCTTGAAATTGATCAGTGTTTATTACTTCAAAGTTTATTGCTGCATCAGAGTTTATTCGTTCAGAGTTTATGCCTTCAGAGATTGCAGCCTTGATCAATCTTCTTCTATTCTCTTCTCTTCAGAGAGAAGTGCTTAAAGAGTATTCATTCGAGAAGTCCAGTAAACAAATCGAGAAGTCAGCTAATGAAGTAATTAAGAAGTCTAAGGAAGAGGCTGATCGAGAAGTCAACGGTAGTAGATCATTCGAGAAGTCTAGTCTGATCAAGAAGTCATCAAAGCCATAATTAATCGAGAAATCTAGACAATCGAGAAGTATCAAGTCAAAACCAATCGAGAAGTCTCAGAAGTACTCAATCGAGAAGTCCATATCATGACTTCTCGAAGTACAATGCAATTTAGTATTTGAATGTTTCAAATAGCCAGTTTCAAGGAGATTTGTAGAAGAATAAGACAAGTAAGTTACAGCACTATCATGATCAGGATTAGTCAAACCTGTGAAGATAGTGACAAGTCTACAACGAAGCTTGAAAGAAGAACACGACAAAGACAGAAAGAGAAATGCAGATGCTATGGACTGTCATGTGAAAGACTTAGCTAGAAATGGATTGTGTACAATGTAAAGTCTAGTTTGTCTATTTCTAGTTTTAGTAACTAGTCTGTAAAAACATGTGTTAATAAGACATGTTATCTATATAGCATAGTGCACAACTTTACAGATAAGTAAGTTGAATATTCATTGTATTCACTCTTTGTATCTTTCAAGAACAAGAAGCTAAGATTCAAACCAAGAATCTCATATTGTAGCAAACTCAATTCTAATACAAATTAGATTGAAAGTTAAATTTGTGTGTTTGCTTTATTTCCGCAATTCTCGTTAATTACCGTAAAATTAACTTAAGCTATAAACAGATTAATTCATTCCAAGCAAAAGTAAAAAGGATCAACATATACATTCACCCCCTCTGTATAAGTTTCAGATTACTCATTCCTAACAATTTTATATCAAAATATAATCAAACTGTACCATGCTCATCTCAAAATTATTTAATTTCATTTTCCAAATGTTAAAATAAGATGAAAGGGGAGATGATAAACAATCATATTATTTTATTTAATTTTTTTCGTTAGTGATTAATTATAGAATTCACCAAGTTAGCAAAAATACAAAAAACAAATAACAGACCCCATCTCGTGGACAACAGGACAAGTAATACAAATTATTGCGGGGAACATTTATCATTTATAAATACGAACTTTGACTCGAATTTCACAATTCGGTTTGAATTAACCTCGAATTTGTTTATAATCAAAAATAAATTATTAAAAATATTTTTTAATATTAAAATATTAATATTGATATTAATAAGTAATGTAAAAATAATTAAATATGCATTTAATATTAAAATATTATTATTTATTTGGGACGAGAATGGGGATAATTAAATTTGTTTTTTTATAAATTGGTCGTATCATTATAACATGTTTATTTTAACATTTAAAATAGATATTTTATGAACTCCAACCAAATCTCATCCTGATGATGAAATCAACCGATTAATATCANCCAACCAAATCTCATCCTGATGATGAAATAAACCGATTAATATCAACGTCATCTTTTGTGGAAAATAATTGAAACAATTGGACGACTTTTCTAACTGAATAGTCACAGAAAAATGCCTATAAAATCCCAGCCTTGCTTGAATTGAGAATGCACACTTACTACAACGAGATGTCTCTAGCTACTTACTTGAAGTTGGTCCTCATTCTGTTGGGAGCTATGCTTTTCATTGCTCCATCCCTCGGTGAGGCACGCAGGCTAAGTGAGGTTTATCCACCATCATACGGTCACGCTGGAGGATCATACCCTTCCCCTTACCCTGGAGTTCCTCCAAGCGATGTTCCCGTAAAGAATAATGGAGATTAAGACGTATTAATGTCAAACTGCACAGCAATATTCAGTTTAGTATGAATAAGAGCTGTTGGATTGATCATGAGTTTGTGCTGTGCTACGTTATGCACGTAAAATTTGAGTGTGTATTAATTTGAGTGTGTATTAATGATCTCTGCAATGTGTGAAGAGTCCAGATTGCGTTAATATATGTATGTGTACCCTTGACTTCCATGATTTCAAAAATTTTTTTAGCAATACATATAAATTTAAAAAAAATTCCCTTAACTTAAAAGTTCAATTTTTGTTATTTTAGTTTGTTACTTGCATTGATAATGGAACAAAATTATATTATTACACTATTTTAGTCAAAATATACATTATTTCAAACAAATTATTAATTTTTTCATCGTAACTATTAAATATTTCAATTCATTAATCATAAGTTCATAACAAACAAGAAATCAATTTTATATAAATTGATATGATTAATAAAGATGGGAATGTGAGATGCAATAATTTCAAAACTATTTGTACTTAATTTATTAAAAAAGAGATGTAAATTCATATTTGTTTACTATTATTATCTCAAATTTAAAATCAAGATCAAAATTTATTCCAAATTCTATAAATTAATTTTAAGTTCTACTAAATAGAAAATCCAGTAAATTAATTTATATAGTATTATTATTAGGAAAAAATATTTAATCATAATATTAAAATTTAATAAATATAAATTATAAGACACCTAAAAATTTAGAAGTTATGATTCATAACCAACAATAAATATTAATAAGATTTATAGAAAATTTCTTTTCTGCATAAATATAAGTTAATATTTGTAAAAAATTATAATAAAATTAATTACATAAATGTGAAAAGCATATGTTGTTAAACAAACTCACGACACCAAAAAAAAACTCACAACTTATGATAAACTCATCCAACGACGAGGCAACTTTCTTGTAAATCAAATAGCTAAGACTCCGTTTGAGATTACGNACACCTAAAAATTTAGAAGTTATGATTCATAACCAACAATAAATATTAATAAGATTTATAGAAAATTTCTTTTCTGCATAAATATAAGTTAATATTTGTAAAAAATTATAATAAAATTAATTACATAAATGTGAAAAGCATATGTTGTTAAACAAACTCACGACACCAAAAAAAAAAACTCACAACTTATGACAGACAGAAAAATGATAAACTCATCGAACGACGAGGCAACTTTCTTGTAAATCAAATAGCTAAGACTCCGTTTGAGATTACGGTTAAAAACTGTTGTGCAGTGAGAAAAAATACGGGTGCAAAAAGTGTTGTTAGGAAAATAAGATGATTGTTTGGTAATTTTTTTTGATTTGGACATATTTTGAGATATAATATATAAAAATAATATTTTTGGGGGAGGTTTAATGATAAAATTTGTAGTTACTTCCTGTAAAAGTTGAAAATCAGCTTTTTTCAAAAACATGAAGATATACTTTCTCTAACATCAATTTTTAGGTCAAAAACGCTTTTTCATACCATTCAAATACTTCTTGCAACTGGATCAAGTCAAGCTCCACAGGTTCAAGTGCCTTCTCAAATCAAGCCCAGTCATTCTTCCTTCCTACAAAAGCCACAAGATATCAACCCTAAGGGGGAGAAGGAAAGAAGGGAGGAGATTGAAGCTGAAAGATAGAAAGCTGTTATGAGAACTTTAAGGAAAGAAGTATTAATGCTAAATGTTAATAAATAATTCTTGGCTAACTTGAAGCACATCAAGGCATAAGTTAAAGGGCACCACTAGAACTATAGAAAAATTCTTCAAAATGCCATCATCACAGTGAGGGAACTTAAGTTTGAAATGGGTGGCAAATTGTTCAAAGAGCCTGTAGTGCAGATGGAATCTGGTTACTTCAAACTCTCAATTGAGGTCTTCAAACAACTTTCCTACATTGAGCCTGAAAGTGTGTACAAAGCCATTGAAACATTTACTCAGGAAGATGTTCAGCTAAAGAATGAAGTGATAAAGGCAAACAAACTTGCTCACTTCATGATTCCTCAACACTTGAATCCAGGAAATAGAAGCCAAATTATCAGTCTGATTGATCTTCTTCAGAAAAAGGAAGTCAAACAAGAAGAAGACAAGATAATTTTGGAGAAACTGAAAAAGTTCATGAATGATCAAATCTCAGATTTTGCTAATGAGGAGTTAAAGAAGAAGAAGAAAGATTATGAGGACAAAGGTCAAGAAAAGAAGGAAAAGAAGCCTGATTTTAGGAGTGATAAGGGTGGAAAGAAGGATGAAAAGAAAAAGAAAAATGATGAGTTAAGAAAAGAAAAGAAGTATGAAAGGAAGAAACCAACAAATTAACAAGTTGTTGGCAGTCATGTAAGTGCACCTACCACAATTCAGGGAACTAATATGGCTCCAATAATTTATGAAACTGCTAAAGCCCATAAATCCAAATCACCAAAAAGACATCTTGTTAAGGTGACTGTAAATGGAGTGATAAGGAATGAAGTAAAAGGAAATCAATTCAAAAATCTCAAGCCCTGTAAAAGAATTCCAGTTAATGCAGCCATCAGAATGAAAGTCAAGCATTCTACTAGTTCTTCAATAGTCAGATATCCTAAATGGAGAAAGCAGATTATTGTTCCTGACAAAGTTTTGCCAGTGAAGCCTATTCAAGAAGAAGTTGTGCAAGACAAAGTAAAGATCAAACAATGGATATTAAACAGAATATGCAAAGTAGTTATGAGGGATAGAAGGATGTTTGTTACTACTGTTGATGGAGAAGAAAGGCCCTTCTACCATGATAATTCTAAATCCACCACACATGACATCAAGAGAGTGATAAGTCTCTATGATAAGAAGTGTATGGTTGAAGTAGCTGAGTACTTGGCCAGAAAATATCAAAAAAAAATTGACAAAGTTAAAAACAAGAGGGAAATGACTGAAAAGAAGATTAAAGAAGATGAAGAAATAGAGAGAATGTTTAAAGAATTAAGAAGACATGGAAAATACAGAGTTTTCAAGGATCCTGACAGGGTTGAGCTCAAACTTAGAAATGGTGTAATAACAAAAATCAGACTCAAATTTGTCAAGGATTATCATGTACAATCTCTCAAAATTGCAGATGACATGTTAGAGGATGCAATTCTGATTGAAGAAATAATTACTAGACAGGAAATTCTCAAGGCTATTGAATAGATCAACATCAGAGAAGAAAAAGAAAAGAAGGCCAGTTATAATAAGCACATGAAAAATCAAAGTTAGGCTTAATATCTTGTAATAATTTGTGAAATTGTCTTTTCCCACATTGGGGGAGATTGTTGGATCAAATCAAGTCTACTATGTTTACTTGTCCTGTTATGTAACACATCTAGAGCTTCTGTAATAGGTTGGTGACTTAGTTTTTCATAATGTATACTTGTAAATAGAAGTATATTTATATTGCAATTCCAAGTTGTATTTAAAAGTCAAAGAATAAAGTTTGATAGAAGATTCAAGATGGATCATGCATCAAGACAAATAAGACTTCATCAAAATAAGGAATGCAGTATGAGAATTCTTCTAAGTCAAGTAACCAATCGAGAAGTCACCTTGATAGAGAAATCAGATGTGCAACTGGTAGAGAAGTCTCAAAACTCTCAATGGCTAAGTATTTGATCGAGGAGTAAAGGAATTGAAGCCATTCGAAAAGTGCCTAAAGATTATTTATTCAAGAAGTCCAGTAAACAAATCGAGAAGTCAGCTAATGAAGCAATCGAGAAGTCTAAGGAAGAGGCTAATCAAGAAGTCAACGGTAGTAGACCATTCGAGAAGTCTAGTCTGATCGAGAAGTCATCAAAGCCATAGTTAATCGAGAAGTATCAAGTCAAAGCCAATCAAGAAGTCTCAAAGGTACTCGATCGAGAAGTCCATATCATGACTTCTCGAAGTACAATGCAATTTAGTATTCGAATGTGTCAAATAGCCAGTTTCAAGGAAATTTGCAGAAGAATAAGATAAGTAAGTTGCAGCACTGTCATGATCAGGATTAGTCAAACCTGTGAAGATAGTGAAAAGTCTACAATGAATCTTAAAAGAAGAACAAGACAAAGACAGAAGGAGAAATGCAGATGTTATGGACTGTCATGTAAAAGACTTTGCTAGAAATGGATTATGTACAATGTAAAGTCTAGTTTGTCTGTTTTTAGTTTTAGTAACTAGTCTGTAAAAACATGTGCTAACGAGACATATTGTCTATATAGCATAGTGCACAACTTTACAGATAAGTAAGTTGAATATTCATTGTATTCACTCCTTGTATCTTTCAAGAACAAGAAGCTGAGATTCAAATCAAGAATCTCAAATTGTAACAAACTTAATTCTAATACAAATTAGATTGAAAGTTAAATTTGTTTATTTGTTTTATTTCTGCAATTCTTGATAAACACTATAAAATTAACTTAAGCTATAAACAGATCAATTCATTCCAAGCAAAAGTAAAAAGGATCAATATATACATTCACCCCCCTCTGTATAAGTTTTAGATTTCTCATTCCTAACAATTTTATGTCAAAATCGAATCAAACTGTACCATGCTCATCTCAAAATTATTTAATTTCATTTTCCAAATGTTAAAATAAGATGAAAGGGGAGATGATAAACAATCATATTATTTTATTTAATTTTTTTCGTTAGTGATTAATTATAGAATTCAACAAGTTGGCAAAAATACAAGTCAAAGCAAATAACAGGCCCCATCACATGGACAACAGGACAAGTAATACAAATTATTGCGGGGAACATTTATCATTTATAAATAAGAACTTTGACTCGAATTTCACAATTCAGTTTGAATTAACCTCAAATTTGTTTATAATCAAAAATAAATTATTAGAAATATTTTTTAATTTATAATTTATAAATTAATTTAATTTATATTTTTTTTAATTAGTGAGGTATAGTAAGTAAACTCGATTCATTTTAAACTCGGTTCGATTAACTCACGAGTAAACTCGATTCGTCTATTAATCGAGTCGAGTTTGGTCAAGACTTTAAATTCATTTATTGGAAACCAACTTAGAAATTAAAATTACAACCTTACTTACTTATCAAGTTTATTAAAAATTGTCAAACTTCTCAAACTAATAAAAAATCATATAAAATATCTAAAAATATATACTGCTTTATTCACTTGATTACTTTTATATTAAACTAAATATAAAACTAATATAAAGTAATTACCCGGACAAATTTTATAATTATTAATTATTTAAATAAAATTTTAATAAATATTATCAATAAGAATGTGAATGTGAAAAAAAATTAAAAAAATAATATATTTAATAATCGATTTATCCTAATTTAACAACCATATTGAGGATAACAAGAACCATCATGTTAGAAAATGGAAAGTTTGAGATATATTTTAGATATGTTCTTGATGTAATTTTCGGAAACTAACGATTGAAAGTTGTTCCTTGCTATGAGGACTTAAACTTTCATGTTTGGATCTAAGACATTTTCTTAGTGTAATCCATAGATAAATTGAGTATAAGTTGCTTGCTTGAAATGGGTTAAATGTGGTAGTCCCACATTGAATATGTAATATGGGTGGAGGTGCATTATATGCATATATGTGCAAGAGTAGTGTCAACTACTGAGGCATGTGAGTGTGCATGGAGTACTAGTGTGCCCTCGCGCACGCACACACGCGCGTCGCCTCGCCACGCCACGCCTCGCCTCGGGTCTAAGGGCGATTTGGGCGAATGTTTCGGCGTCTCGCGTACGCGAGGCGACCTGGGCGAGGAATTTTATTACATGATTGGTTAAATTAATTATGACTTTAATATTATTTTAATGTGAATATTGAGTCAGTATGTAACTATCAGAGAATATATATTCTGTGTCTGATCAGAGTTTGCAAAAATGGAGTTGGGTCAGAGTTTATAAACTCTGATGGAATAGCTCAGAGTTTAACAAACTCTGATTGTCAGATCAGAGTATAGAGCTGGGTCAGAGTTTATAAACTCTGATGGACTAGCTCAGAGTTTAGCAGTAAACTCTGATGGGACTGGGTCAGAGTTTATTAAACTCTGATGGACCAGCTCATCAGAGTTTAACAGTGAACTCTGATGGAAGGCTGGGTCAGAGTTTAGCAATAAACTCTGATGGAACTTGCAGAGTTTATAAACTCTGATGGGCCAATGAAACTAAACTTTGATAATTGTTAATTTACTAATTCTGGAATATATTCTATTAAATTCTTTTTAAGTCGGAATAATTATTTTAATTAATGTTTTATCTTCTGTTACGTTTTATTTTATTATATATATATATATATATAAACGTTGGAGATAGGAGAACGATTTTTTGGACACAATTCTGAGAAACCCTAGCAGCAGTCATACTCTGTATTTTCTACACACACACATTCATACAAATCTTGCATAGGTTTTCTAGGCGAACTGAGGTGCAGGTCGTTGTTGAGTGCTGCGTATCTGTGGACGAAGTGCTATGTGCTGTGTTATCCTGGAAGTGATATTGCTGCAACCCAACACAGCGTAGTGGGGCAATAATCTCTTCATGAACAGTCAAGACTTCTAGCAAGGCTTGGCGACTCAGTTGTTCATTGGTTCTATCAGTGTATGCGATAAAGCTTCTGTTAGAGCTAAGTATTCGATTTTTTCTCTTGTCTTTGCAGTTACTGATATATATATATATATATAGAGAGAGAGAGAGAGAGATATCTTCTTTTTACCTTCGTGATTTATTTTGTTAAATTGGTTTAATATGCCTGTTCTTGTTAACTATTTATATAACTGCCCCATTGTTGTGTGTAATTTTTAATTACGATCCAACAATCTTGAAGAGATTATTTGTGTTATATATTGTTAATTAAGAAGATGGTTAACGAAACGGAAACTCCTGTTGTTCGTGCTACTAGTTTTGTGTCTGGGGTTACACTGATTGGGCTAAGTACCGTTTCCCACAACCTATTGATCTGTCTGGTATGCCTGATAAGTTCAGCGGTGGAGCTGACTTTTCTCGTTGGCAGAAAAAGATGAAATTGTGGTTAACGGTTAAGGGTCTATGGCCGGTGGTGCAGTATGATTCTCCTGTTGTGAATCAAGAACAAGCTGACTCTATTAAGGTTTATGCTTTGTGGGCTGAAAAGGATGGAGTGGCAAGGGCTGCCATTTTGGCAGCTTTAGTGAACACTCTATTCGATGTTTATTCATCGGATGCCTTCACTGCTAAACTCTTATGGGAGAAGCTGGACCAAACCCACAATACTGACTCTCAGGGTCTGGAAAAGTATAGTGTGACAAGGTTCCTTGATTTTAAGCTGGTGGATACAAAATCCATGACTAAGAAAGTGCATGAGTTTGAGATGTTGGTACATGCTTTGAAGGAGTCTGGAATGGAGCTTCTTGAGAAGTTTCAGGTTATGTCAGTGATTGAAAAGCTCTCGAAGTCTTGGGAAGAGTTTGATCTCTCCCTGAAAAGACAGAAAGGAGAGATCACCTGGACTAACCTGATGTTGGACATCTCTGTGCAGGAACAACACAAGTCCAAACAGGGACATGTGATGCCTGCTGAACATGGGAGTTCGAAGGTGAACGTAGTGACTGTTGGACAGAAAAGAAAGTCTGTCACTAAGAAGGAAAACAATAAGCCTAAAACTGACAAGAACAAGGCTAAGAAACCAAAGACAAACAAACAATGTTGGTCTTGTGGACAGGTTGGTCACTGGAGAAAGGACTGTCCTGCAAAGAAAATAAAGAAATCTAATGTGGTAGCACAATCTAATACTGTGCTTGCAACCACTGGTGGGCATGTGGTTAACATGGTTGTTGGTGAGGTTGTTGCTTCTGAAACCAATGACGGGTATGTTACCTACAACCCTACACTACTTTCCACTTATCTGTCAAATGAATGGTTGATTGATACTGGAGCTAATGTACATATTTGTACTGATATTACTCTGTTTGTATCTTATCAACAGGTTCAAGGAATGACAGTGACGATGGGGAATGCTAGTGCATCTCAAGTACTTGGGGTAAGAAATGTGGACCTGAAGTTTGCTTCTGGGCGTATTCTATCTCTTACTAGAGTGCATAATGTTCCTGACATTCGTAGAAACATAATAAGTGGAAGCTGTTTAGTTAAAACTGGTTTCGAACTTTCTTTGAAGTGTAATAAAGTAGTGATTACACATACTGGTTTATTTTTTGGCAAAGGTTACTTGTCTGATGGATTATTTTTAATAAATGTAGAGCCCATTTTGGGCACTTTTATTAATGATAATATTGTTCCTTCTGTGAATTGTGTTGAATCATCTGATTTATAGCACTCACGACTTGGTCATCTAAATTTTGGTGCTCTAAAGAATATGATGAATTTAGAGTTGATTCCAAAGTATNTAGAAAGGCTAGTTTGAAATATCTTCGTGTGTGGGGCTGTCTTACAAAAGTACTTGTCCCTGAACACAAGAGAAAGAAACTAGGGCCAAAAATTGTTGATTGCATCTTTCTGGGCTATATTGAAACCACTACCGCTATGAGATTTTTAGTGTTAAAATCTGACATAGATGGGATAGTGGCAAACACTATAGTTGAGTTTCGTGATGCAACATTCTTTGAGAATGTGTTCCCTATGAAGACTGGTATACCTCAGGGTATTTCTGATGATGATCCCATTCGCACATCTAGTTCCATTCCTGATCATGTGGAAATGATAACAAATGTGGGGGTGGATCCTGCTAGTAGCTCTACTCCTAACGAAGTAGAGGAACCTAGAAGGAGTAAGCGTGCAAAGGTGCTCAAGGACTTTGGAAGTGATTTTATCACTTACAATGTCGAGGATGAACCTTTAACTTTTCGACAGGCCATGTATTCTTCAGAGTCAAGGCATTGGAAAGGCGTTGTGAAGAGTGAGATTGCCTCTATTGTTTCTAACGGAACATGGAAGTTGGTTGATCTACCTCATGGGTGTACTACAATAGGATATAAGTGGATCTTCAAAAGAAAAATGAACCTAGATGGCTCAATAGATAAGTATAAGGTTAGGCTGATAGCTAAGGGTTTTAGGCAAATGGAAGGAATTGACTATTTTGATACATACTCTCCTGTTGCAAAAATGACAACTATTCGAATGCTTATAGCTTTGGCTTACGTACATGGTCTTATCATCCATCAAATGGATGTCAAGACAGCTTTTCTTTATGGTGATCTTGAAGAAGAGATTTATATGGATCAGCTTGAGGGATTTGTTGCTTATGGCAACGAGAGGAAAGTTTGTAAATTAGTCAAGTCTATCTATGGCTTGAAACAAGCTCCTAGAGACTGGCATAAAAAGTTTGATGAAACTGTTTTGACTTCAGAATTTTTGGTTAATGAAAGTGACAAGTGTGTCTACTATAAGGTTAAAGGAAATGAAAAAGTGATTTTGTGCCTGTATGTGACATACTATTGTTTGGAACCAATATTGAGATTATTAACGAGACAGAAAGTTTCTTGAAAAGGCACTTTGAAATGAAGGATATAGGTGCTGCTAATGTGATTCTTGGAATCAAGCTGACTTAGTCAGCTGATGGAATAACCTTGTCACAATCTCATTATATAGAGAAATCTATAGTTGAGAAGTATGGTTATTCAAATTATAAAATCGCAAGCACGCCATATGATTCAAAAGTTTCGCTTGTCAAGAATAAGTCAGGTGTTCATGTGTCTCAGTTAAGATATTCTCAGATTATTGGGAGTTTGCAATATCTTGCTAATGGTACTAGACCAGATATTTCATTTTCTGTGTCTAAGTTAGCTAGATATACAAGCTGTCCAAACAAGACTCATTGGGATGCTCTTGATAGAGTGCTTAGATATCTAAAAGGCACCATCTACCTTGGTTTGCATTACAGGAGGTTTCCTGGAGTGCTAGAGGGATATAGTGATGCAAGTTGGATAGCTAAGAAATCTGGTTCCAATGGAGTGACTGGATACGTATTTACCCTTGCGGGTGGAGCTATATCCTGGAAGTCTGCTAGACAGACTATAGTAACTCGGTCTACCTTTGAGGCTGAGTTGTGTGCACTAGATGCCACGGGAATCGAGGCTGAATGGTTGCATGGACTTATGTATATGATTCCTATAGTAAGTCAACCACTTCCGGCTCTTGCTGTTCATTGTGATGGCCGTACAACTATCGACAAGATAAATAGTAAGAAGTATAATGTGAAAACCAAGAGACACGTCCAAGTTAGACTAAAGTCTATAAGGGGTTTGGTGTCTGACAGGATCATTGCTATTGAGTTTATTGGAACTCAAGATAACCTGGCTGATCCTTTGACTAAGGGACTTGAGCATGNTCATTTCTATTAAGTTTATTGGAACTCAAGATAACCTGGCTGATCCTTTGACTAAGGGACTTGAGCATGCTATTGTCCTTAAGTCGAGGTTGGGGATGGGACTGACAACCCATTTTGAGTCATCAACAGCGGGAACCCAATACACCTGAGAGGAGATCCCTCGAAGTGTATTCAATGTGGTAATAACAAGTTGTGAGGGTGATTCGGTAGTACCTCTACTACAAATATCTAGATACTCACGTATCTGAGTCTTTTCCCTGTAAACCTCAAGAGGTACTGTAACTGCTAGTTAGAAAGAGTTTTAATAACTCTGAATGGGGTCAACTCGTGAGACAATATGTTGGCAGTACATTTTTGGAGATGTCCAGCTAAGCGAATGTTATTGTGTGGTCGCAATTAGAGGATAGGGTTATTCCTCGAAGCATTCGACGAACAGGATCGAGACATGACCATTAACGTCTCAAAGCCGTAGATTAGCACCATAGCCTTTGACTTGTCGTCGTCTATGGAGTGTGGTTACACCAAACGGATAAAGATTCAAGGTGAAACATTCCATCTATATCCGGTAGCCATCGAAGTAGAGGACTTAGGAGGGTTCAAACCTTGACCGGTACCAACTCTGAAAAACAAGTCATGAGTAGAACCTGATATGCATTTCTGTATGGATTTGTGGGGGATTGTTAGAAAATGGAAAGTTTAAGACATATTTTTTATATGTTCTTGATGTAATTTCCGGAAACTAACGATTGGAAGTTGCTCCTTGCTATGAGGACTTAAACTTTCATGTTTGGATCTAAGACATTTTCTTAGTGNGACATATTTTAGATATGTTCTTGATGTAATTTCCGGAAACTAACGATTGGAAGTTGCTCCTTGCTATGAGGACTTAAACTTTCATGTTTGGATTTAAGACATTTTTTTAGTGTAATCCATAGATAAATTGAGTAGAAGTTGCTTGCTTGAAATCGGTTAAATGTAGTAGTCCCACATTGAATATGTAATATGGGTGGAGGTGCATTATATGCATATATGTGCAAGAGTAGTGTCAACTACTAAGGCATGTGAGTGTGCATGGAGTATTAGTGTGCCCTCGCGCACACACACACACGCGCCGCCGTCGCCTCGCCACGCCACGCCTCGCCTTGCCTCGACTCGCCTCGGGTCGAAGGGCGATTTGGGAGAATATCTCGGCGTCTCGCGTACGCGAGACGACCTGGGCGAGGAATTTTATTACATGATTGGTTAAATTAATTATGACTTTAATATTATTTTAATATGAATATTGAGTCAGTATGTAACTATCAGAGAATATATATTCTGTGTCTGATCAGAGTTTGCAAAAATGGAGTTGGGTCAGAGTTTATAAACTCTGATGGACTAGCTCAGAGTTTAACAAACTCTGATGGTCAGATCAGAGTATAGAGTTGGGTCAGAGTTTATAAACTCTGATGGACTAGCTCAGAGTTTAGCAGTAAACTCTTATGGGACTGGGTCAGAGTTTATTAAACTCTGATGGACCAGCTCATCAGAGTTTAGCAGTAAACTCTGATGGAAGGCTGTGTCAGAGTTTAGCAATAAACTCTGATGGAACTTGCAGAGTTTATAAACTCTGATGGGCCAATGAAACTAAACTCTGATAACTGTTAATTTACTGATTCTGGAATATATTTTATTAAATGCTTTTTAAGTTAGAATAATTATTTTAATTAATGTTTTATCTTCTGTTACGTTTTATTGTATTATATATATACATAAAAACGTTGGAGATAGGAGAACGATTTTTTGGACACAATTCTGAGAAACCCTAGCAGCAGCCATTGTTAGGAAAATATTTGTAGAAAATAGTTACATATATATTTTACGACTATTAAAAATTGAAAATCAGAACATGTGTACCGGATTTTTCTGGGATGAGTCACGGATCTCGCTCTCTTTAAGATGTTTCGCGGCTATGTCCAAATGTTCAAGACAATCACTTTTGTCACTCCGTCCCTAGGATAAAACAACCCAGAATATTTCCTTACGATAACCCTTTGCACCAAGAAATTACCGGTCGAACTATACACCTTTAATAACTGCTCAAAAAATAATAATAATAGAGGAAGGTGTACAAGTGTATGGATATGTATATGGGTGACTGAGAAGAAAAGAAAAGCAGAGAACTCTTAGAAAACACACACCATGATCAGACTCTATATACTACTTGTTGAACTCAATATTATGGTTTTTTGGTGTTCTTTGAAATGCAAGTACTTAGCCTCTATTTATAGGCCAAAGAGGAGCCAAAAACTTAAATGATGCAATAAAAGAAAAGCACAATACAAGCCTCCCACGAAGTTTGCTAGCATTAAAATTATCGTTATACATTGAACTTGGACAAGAAATTTGAAATGAAAATCTCACCCATAAAGGCTGATTTGATTTGAAAATAAATGATTAAAAAATCATTTTTCTAATTATTATTTAAAATAATTCACACAAAAATCCAACAATCCCCCACTTGAATATTTTTAAAAAATATTATTATATTTGAGCAGTATTTGAAAAATAAGGTTGCACATTAACAAAGGTGTCATCAGACTTGAACCTTTGCGTAGTGAATAAGATTCCGAGTTAAGTAAGAGTGACTCATAGTCTTGAACTCTATCTCGGGTATCAAAACACGTACAATCTTTCAAGGTGTAGTCAATTAGCCCATGCATTAAGGGTCATGCACGTCTATCCCAGTATGTGAATGTTCTAGAAATTTATGCCCGAAATTTCATAAGAAGCGGCCCTTACTCCCACATTCACATCGGTGAGTCTATCAAGAGTACTCATCGAACAGAGAGAAAAAAGATAAACTCATCGAACGACGAGGCAACTTTCTTGTAAATCAAACAGCTAAGACGCCGTTTGAGATTACGGTTGAAAACTGATGTGTAGTGAGAAAAAATGCAGGTGGAAAAAGTGCTGTTAGAAAAATAAGATGATTGTTTGGTAATTTTTTTTGATTTGGACATATTTTGAGATATAATATATAAAAATAATATTTTTGGGGGAGGTTTAATGATAAAATTTGTAGCTACTGCCTGTAAAAGTTGAAAAACATCTTTTTTCAGAAACATGAGAGATATACTTTCTCTAACATCAATTTTTAGGTCAAAAACGCTTTTTCATACCACAATTTTTCAAATCCATCAAACGGCCAAACGGGGCCTAAGTTTATGAGAAGTTCTATGCATAACTTAAAATTTAAACATGAAATATATATAAAAAAGGGAATAAATAGATTTTATTTTAAAAATCAGTACCACTAAGATAAATACTCTACGGATCTATTAGGGGTCATTTGATAAATTTAAATAATAAATATCTGAATGATTAAAATTTTTTGAATCATCAGATGAATAATTTTGTTTGGCAAATACATTTCTAAAAATTTAAATGATATTTTTTCTTAAAATTACATTCTTATAAATTAATATTTTGTTTTATAAATTATAAATATTTTCTATATAGTTATCACATATTATATTAAACTATATTTCTAATAATTGCATTGAAATATTAATATCTAAAAAATATAAATTCACTAATTATAATTATTTTAAGCATTCATTATAATTATAAAGAGCATTTGAAGTCATTACAATGGTCATATGTATTTCAATTTTATTGAAAAGAATTTATATTTTATATATTAATTTTCATAAAAATAAAAAAATATTTGTAAAAAGTAAGGGAATACAAATTAGGTATAGAAATTGTATAGTACGCTACAAATTTTTATCCTGAATGGTTAGCCTTCAATTTTCTATCTTACCGATTAAGAAAAATTTGAATCATTCAGCGGAAATAAATTCAATACCAAATGATCTTAATATCTTAGCGATTCATATGTGATTGGTTCAAAAGCATTCAGGGCCAAATGAATGGTCCCTTAATCTGTTTCTTAACCTTGTTCTTGTTATTTTTAGGCTTAGTGTTTTCCTTCTTAGTGACAGACTTTCTTTTCTGTCCAACAGTCACTACGTTCACCTTCAAACTTCTATGTTCAACAGGCATTACATGTCCCTGTTTGGACTTGTGTTGTTCCTGCACAGAGATGTCCAACATCAGGTTAGTTCATGTGATCTCTCATTTCTGTCTTTTCAGGGAGAGAGCAAACTCTTCCCAAGATTTCAGGAGCTTTTCAATCAGAGACATAACTTGAAATTTCTCGGGAAGGTCCATTTCGGACTCCTTCAAAGCATGAACCAACATCTCAAATTCATGCACCTGCTCAGTTATGGATTTTGTATCCATTAGCTTGAAGTCAAGGAACCTTGACACACTATACTTTTCTAGACCCTGAAAGTTAGTATTGTGGATTTGGTCCAACTTCTCCCATAAGAGTTTGGCAGTGAAGGCATCCGATGAATATACATCGAACAGAGAGTTCGCTAAAACTGCCAAAATGGCAGCCCTTGCCACTTCATCCTTTTTAGACCATAAAGCATAAACCTTAACAAAGTCAGCTTACTCTTGATTCACAAAAGGAGGATCATACTATACTACCGGCCATAGACCCTTAACCGTTAACCACAGGTTCATCTTTTTCTGCTAGCGAGAAAAGCCAGCACCACCGCTGAACTTATCAGGCATACCAGACAGATCAATAGGCTGTGGGAAACGGTACGTAGCCCAATCAATGGAATTAGCAGTACTACCAGAACCGTTACCAGCAGTCGCACCAACAGTAGTCTCAGTTTCGGTAACCATCTTATTAATCAACAATATATAACAATTATTTCTTCAAGATTGTTGGGAATATTATTATCTAAATACAACAATGGGCAGTTATATGATGATAATTAACAAGAACAAACATATATTAATTACAAAACAAACACGAAGGCAAACAAAATATGAATCAGTAACTGTAAAGATGAGAGAAAAGATAGAAAACTTAGTTCTAACAGAAGCTTTATGCATACACTGATAGAACTAAAATAAACAACTAAGTCGTCAAACCTTGCAAGAAGTCTTGACTGTTCTTGAAGAGATAATTGCCCCACTATGCTGTGTTGGGTTGCAGCAATATCACTTTTAGGATAAAACAGCACAGAGTACTTCGTCCATAGAGATACGTAGCACTCAACAGCTACTAGCACCTCAGTTCACCCAAAAACCTATGCAACTTTATATGTATGCGAAGTAGGATAAAGAGGCACGCTTCAATTTGCCCGATAACCTATGCAATTTTTATTGTATGTAAGGTACAAGCAAGAGGCACACCTCAATATATAGGTTTCTTGAGTTCATCTACTCTTATTCTACTTGATGTGGAACATAGAATTTTTCAAAGAAATAAAGTTTTACAAAGAAGTGAGTTTTATTTGTTACTTATATTATTTAGATTAAATAATATTAATAAACTAATATATATTTAGAGTGTTATTATTAAAATAATCCTTACTCAATATATTTAATATTAATATTAAATAATCAACATAAATAAATAAAATAAACTTGCAATAAAAAGATATATAGTATTTAATAGCATCGTGTGATATAAACATTCTACTTATACTAGTAGTTGTAAACAAAAGTAACACAAGATGTTATATAAACTCATTATTTTTCTTTTATAAATTCAATGTGAGACAAACTCACTTAACCCATTTCAAGCAAATAATTTTTAACTCAATTTTTTATAGATTTCACTAAAAAAATGTCTTAGATCTAAATATGAAAGTTTAAATCTTTATAGTAAAGAACAACCTCCATTAATTAGTTTCCGAAAATTATATCAAGAACATATATAAAATATGTCTTAAATTTTTCATTTTCTAAGGATATCTTTTTAATACGCTAAACGTAGTTAGTCGGTAAACAGGGTCACACTTCCGATAATGAGTATTGTTTACCCCTTTTTTCCATATTAATGCCTTCACCAACTTGATTCTATTTTTTAAATTTGATCCTATAACATTGCAATAGAACTAAGTATAACATTACTTTCGATCTGTTCTCTTACAAGTCGTATAGAACTTGTCCACCAGCAAATAAATTACTAGTTGTATACTTTCTGTAGTACTACTCTCTAGTACTTGGTTTTAGCATCGTCAAACTTCAAATCCTCTCCCTCGTTTCATTGCCTATACATACACTTACACACACATACACACACACACACACACATTTCTTGTTATTATAATAATTAATTAACCGCATAAACACATCATGTCGGCGGGGTATTATCGCCGGATCACCGCCGGCGCCGCCCACTTCCGGCACCCCACCACTCCCACACCACCAACCCACCTCGCCGTAACCCTCTCATTCTCATCATCACCTCGGGAACCGCGACGAATATCACTGACGTCATCCTCCTCCAATAGATGCCCGTGGCTGATCGAGGCGGTGCCGGTGGGCCCCAGGGGACCCGTACAATCAGAAACCAACAGCAACGAAAGAGAGTGTCCGGTCGGAGGTTACCAAGGCGGAGGTGGCGGTGGCGGCGGCGGTGACGGTGGTGTTAGGTGTGGGGAATCGTGTATTGTATAAGCTGGCTTTGGTTCCTCTTAAGCATTACCCTTTCTTCTTAGCTCAGCTTGCCACTTTCGGGTATTTTTCGAGTTTTCGATAATCGTAGCTTTTTATCTAATCCTCGTGTATGATTATGTGTTTTAACTGCTAATCTTGTTTCTCGTAGCCAACCTTAATTATCATAAGTTTTTCGATATTTGTTGGTTAAGTAGAAAGTATGACAGAAAGTGAACTGTGTTATTTCGGGATTTTAAATGCAGGGTAACATTCGGGTAAGTGAAAACTTTTTACCGCGAAAACTTTTATTAAATTTTTGCAGAACGATAATGAAAAATGTTTAAATAAAATTTTTATTATGATTTTGCAAATAAAATTTTGTAATCCTACCTACATTTAGTTAAGATTTTCTTGTTATCATAGGTTTTTTTTCAATATTTGCGACACTACTATGATCATATTTTATATATTGAGGGTTTTTTATCCAGCTCGTTTCTGGCTTATATGGGAATGGTTATGCCACTGCCAATCAAGTGGTTGTAGTTGTCAAGTGAAAGAGAATGACCAGGATAATTTATATGGACATTTTTGTCCATTGCGAGGCGCCGGGGCATGATGTCTCCATCTATTTAAGGTTGGGTTGGGCTAATTAATTGAACCTGTTGATTTTTTTGTCTTAATGTCACCCTCATATATCCTGGATGATCTCTACCTCTACATTTCGGTCAACCTTAAACGTTTTAACTATGCTTCTACTTTTCTCCCCTTATTTATCTTGTCCAAGAATTGCCCTCACACATCTGGTGGGGTTNTTATAAGCTTTAAACTTTTTAACTATGCTTCTACTTTTCTCCCCTTATTTATCTTCACCAAGAATTGCCCTCACATAACTGGTGGGGTTTTTGTATCCTTGCAGCCCCTTCTACATTCTCATAGGTATCAAAATCTTATTAACTATTGTGGTACTTTTGCTTTAATGATAATCTTTAGGGAAGAAAATTTTAGTAATATCTCTTTATAAAAACATTGCAAATTATACTTTTGTATCCAATCTTCCCAGATTGCTAATAGGCTAATATGATTTTTTGGCTCGTGGTGCATGATCGTCTGGCTTTACTTTTCTAGTGACGGCAAAGAATGAAGTGAAGAATTTAAGAATTTTTCTATCTTTGAGTATCATATTTTTGTCTATGAAAAATGTATGATCAACTTAGGTTTAATGATTGGTGATGGGATAATTAGAAGCTTAAGGGAGATGCGTCCATTGTTAGACAATACAAAAAAGAGATTCCCATGTTGAACTGCCACTAGTGAGTATTGTATATATAAATCATTGAATATGTAAGCTCATATAAATAAAGTAACTACAATTAATTGGCATGTTTGCTCTGCCTTAAAATAAGTTTTTTTGAACTTATTTTCGGGTAAAAATTTCATATTTTGATAAATGTTTTTTATACAAGTATTTAATGTATATTTGAGATTCTATAAGTTACAAAAAAAAGTTAATTTTTTTCAGAAAAAAGTTAGGAATCTCTAACTTTGTCTTAAAATAAGTTGACTTATTCTGGAAAAAATTTCTCCCAAACACCCTCAATATTAGGTGGTGAAATCAGACTTTTTCCAGAATATACTTAATTATGCGTGTATGTATGTATGTATTCTGTTATGATTACCTTTATGTATGTTTTTTTTAATGGTGAGAGATGCTCTGAACTTGAGTGTGTTAATGTGGCAGCCATGTGGGTCTAGAATGAGTTTCTATCAATCAATAATTTTTCTCTCAAGTTGGTTTTTAATACTGTAGAGCATTCTCACAGGGCCCAATGACCCTCAGATATTCCCCTTCAGATTCTTACTTTCAGTAGAGAATAGCAGCCGTGGTTTTCTCACCTTTGTTCATAATTCATTTTAATACTCATATCTTCAACCTTTTATTTGTGGTGGGTCCCCCGCATGACTTTTCACTTTGTAATAATTCCAATCATTTCTGTTATGTGGTCTAAAATGAGAATTCTACTTTTAGTGCTCTATAGTCCATCCATCTAAAAAGTGTGCATTCCCTATATTGCTTATATGAGAATATATAGGGGTAAAACATAGACGGTTTATATGCAATCCCATGTATGAATTTATAACGTGTGCTTTAGTTATACCTTGTTGATACATTGACCTTTGTGGGAAACGTTTCTTTAACTCCATCTAGAATAAATGCGATACCGGGAGGGAAGAGAGAAAGCACCCCACTTACTTTCTATCTCTTTTAATAATGATCAGTAATCCCGGCTGATCAACCGAGCTGCAATCCATCCATCCCGCCTTAAGCGAGGGCTTCTTTTCCATTGGGATTCGTGATCATCTGAAATTGTGAATACATGAACCTATAACCAAGACCTTGATTATAGTCAAATTGCACTTTAGGTCTACCATTCCTTTATTTAGAAGAGCTGCATTTGGATAGAAATACCCCACTTCCTTTCTCGCCCCTTCTTTTGTTTCACTAACTTTTACTTTCTTTTTGAACACCGGAAAACCATGTTCTATTTTACAAATGATATGATATAATAAGAGCTTGCGAAGGGGTCCTTTGGGTTATAGATGAACACACTTGTAGTTGGATAATAACATCTTAAATGTGCAAATCACTTCTCTTTCCATTCATATATTTTTAAACTATAAAAACTGCAGACATCATGTATCACACTATATTAGATTGCTATCAGTAACCTAATTTTGGGAACAATTTCTCATCTATGCTGTGATATTATTCACATAAAAGTCAGTTGCCACTTGCATGAAAGTATTTTAAAAGCATAATGAAATGTTATTACCAGAGGTGTATCTGTACTTATTCTTAGAGGTTTATCGGCTTTTACTTTTGGCTGTAAGAATTTTTATCGTCAGTTGTCACTTTTAATTAGAAACAAACTGCAACTTCCTTTCGATAAATGCTCAACTGTCCAAATAATACCACTCTCTGGTTTCCTTTAGCCTCAGTTCCGATGTTTACTAGAGGAATAAAAATTGTACTGCACACTTGACCATTATCTAGGGAAGAGGGAAAAATTTGCTACTAGGTGTATAGCTTTTAATACTAAAAAGTTCATTATGTAGAATCTATCATATTCCCATTTAAATAGTGTTGTATTACTCCATTTATAATAATTCTTATCATATGGAATGCAATGTACTTTTAAACAATTTAAATTCAAATTCCCTTTTGCAATTTCAATCTACTGTTTCGTTTATTTTTGGACTTTCCTTAGTATTAATAATAGCATATGTCCATGGCAAAACACGGGTCATCTTTTAAACTTTTAATATTTATATTTTTTTGTTTTATTTTTCAAATTTATATTTATTTTATTTTTTCAATAATATTTTTAATTCTATTAAATTTTAATATCATGTGTGATTATATTATTATATTTTTAATAAATGAAAATATTTTATTATTTGCATTTTAATGTTTTATTTTTAGTGTCATTTTTTTATTCATCTTTGGTTTTGTTCTTTCAATGATATTTTTATTTCTATTTAATATCATGTATGATTATATTAATACCATTCTTTGTTTTCATCTTTTAATACTTCTTTTTAGTTTTACTTTTTAATTTTTATTCATTTTTATTCTTTCAACAATATTTTTAATTATATTTAATATCATGTAATTCTTTGTTTTTATCTTCTAATACTTCTTTTTATCTTGTTAGACCCGACGACCTAACCACCTCAAGTCCCTTAAGCTAATTATAGGACATAATTGATTTCTATTAAAACTAATGTCTACCAAGTACAAATTTGATGTACTTGACCTTACATGACAAATTCATATCATAAAATTTAAAGGAAAAAGTAGAAACAAGTCGTCTAGGGACCATGATCTCTATAAATAAATTGTCAGGAGGCCTTAAATATTATTTTGAAAATAGATTTATGCAGTGTGAACTGTCTGGTTTCATTGTTAAGGATCAAACTCAAGGCATGGTACAACCACTTCATCAGAAAGGTGGAATAACAGAGAAGAAATTATAATTCCAATCATAGTTGGAAAAAAAAATTAAAATGGGTGAAATAACATACACTTTAGAGTTTTTATATGCACTTTAACTATTNATTTGCTACTAGGTGTATAGCTTTTAATACTAAAAAGTTCATTATGTAGAATCTATCATATTCCCATTTAAATAGTGTTGTATTACTCCATTTATAATAATTCTTATCATATGGAATGCAATGTACTTTTAAACAATTTAAATTCAAATTCCCTTTTGCAATTTCAATCTACTGTTTCGTTTATTTTTGGACTTTCCTTAGTATTAATNCAAATTCCCTTTTGCAATTTCAATCTACTGTTTCGTTTATTTTTGGACTTTCCTTAGTATTAATAATAGCATATGTCCATGGCAAAACATGGGTCATCTGTTAAACTTTTAATATTTATATTTTTTTGTTTTATTTTTCAAATTTATATTTATTTTATTTTTTCAATAATATTTTTAATTCTATTAAATTTTAATATCATGTGTGATTATATTATTATATTTTTAATAAATGAAAATATTTTATTATTTGCATTTTAATGTTTTATTTTTAGTGTCATTTTTTTATTCATCTTTGGTTTTGTTCTTTCAATGATATTTTTATTTCTATTTAATATCATGTATGATTATATTAATACCATTCTTTGTTTTCATCTTTTAATACTTCTTTTTAGTTTTACTTTTTAATTTTTATTCATTTTTATTCTTTCAACAATATTTTTAATTATATTTAATATCATGTAATTCTTTGTTTTTATCTTCTAATACTTCTTTTTATCTTGTTAGACCCGACGACCTAACCACCTCAAGTCCCTTAAGCTAATTATAGGACATAATTGATTTCTATTAAAACTAATGTCTACCAAGTACAAATTTGATGTACTTGACCTTACATGACAAATTCATATCATAAAATTTAAAGGAAAAAGTAGAAACAAGTCGTCTAGGGACCATGATCTCTATAAATAAATTGTCAGGAGG
>QRFB01010047.1:3742-25107 GCA_008931105.1 Oenanthe javanica
TTGTATTTGCTTCTCCTGATGGTTGGTCAAGTAACAAAAATGTTTTATTTTCTGGTACATCATTATGGATTGGATTAGTATTTCTAGTGGATATCCTTAATTCTCTCATCTCTTGCACCTATCCGTTTCAGATCCAAAATCGAAATGACCCCCCCAAATTCTTCTCGGTTGTGAGATACAATAAAATTCACTACAAGTCCCCAAAATAAAATGCAAATAAAGAAAAAAAATTGGGGCACATGGCCACATGATGTAAAATTTCACACTTCAGGGGTTAATTTTCTTTTGCCCTTGTTTTTTAATAATTGATGCTTCAACATCTGCTTTTCAAAAAGATAAAAAAAATTGTGCCATTCTTTTACATACAAAATGATATTGTTGCATATTTGAATTTTCTATCAACATTTAAAAGCATAATCAGCACAACATCAAGTCATCAACTGCTTCACAGCACAAAATTGTGCTTTTCATTAGTTTAGTAAAAGATATTAGGATTCAACTTAAGATATAGATAAATATAAAAATTGAGGTGTATGTGTTCAAAATTTCTCATATGCTGAAAACGAAGGGTTCAAATTGCAGAAAAATATAATTTAACTGGTAGATTGAATTAGCAACTTTTGTCATCGGGCCTTATCCAACTACCTACAACTGTCCACCTACCCTTTAGGTTCATTCCCAGAAAAGGTTGACATGTAAGCAAATTAAAGTGTCCACGTGATGATCTGAGTAGGAAATTTCAAATTCGGAGATGACATACTGCACGAACTAAAACATACGTGTTAAATATTGAGTCCCACAATGATGTACTAAAAATCTTATCCAAAGGAGAATTACACATTTCAACATAGCCAGAATGTGGCCTTCCCTTCAATTATATTTATTTACGTTTCCTAGTTGCCACAACTGTGCAAATGTTTGCAAATGCCATCTCTAAATAAATTATGTCTTCTTGATGTTTCTAGACAACCGGGCTTCGATCTCACACCTTATCAATGCTCGTTAATGATGTTCCTGGAGTTCTAAACATAGTAACAGGAGTTTTTGCTCGAAGAGGCTACAATATTCAGGTTTATTTGGTTCTGTTGATGTTTTTCTTTCTCTCTGTTTCTTCTTTTTGGGATATTTTTGTTCTTATATATGTATGTATCTATGTATTTGTTGGCCAGAGTTTAGCTGTTGGACATGCAGAAGTTGAAGGGCTTTCTCGTATCACTACTGTTGTTCCTGGTACGGATGAATCAATTAGCAAGTTGGTGCAACAACTTTATAAGTTGATAGATCTTCATGAGGTGAGGATATTATTTGATGTCTATGTAAAATTAGAAAGTAGGCAGTATGAAAGATTAAGTATTCTCTATTAGGCAAGAAGTTGCTACCATCACATCCGTATCCTGTGCATTAGTGAATTAGGACTCTATCATAATCTTACAGCGTTCAGGCAGCATGTCCTTTGGTGGACGATTTTTGTCAGATTTTACTGGATGGAACTTCCCAGTATGATTAATTTATCACAGGTTTTCGTTATTATTAAGTAAATAGAGAATAATTCTACACCGTAGTTTTTTACTATTCTTGGAATTGGACTCGTTTATTTGTTAATATTTTATTGCTTGCAACAACTCAAGTTAACTCGTGCATTCTTGAGTTAAATTTCCGATAAGTATGTGTTTGGTGTTGTCGTTGCCCATATGTCAAGTTTTAGAACATCCTCTTAGGCCACATTTTTGACATACGTAGTTTTCAATCGGTGTATAATTGCCTGAGTCTGTAATATATCTTGCCTTTAGTAACATTTGAATGACATACAGAGCTCATTGTCTCTTTCAGGTCAGGGATATCACCCACTTGCCATTTGCTGAGAGGGAACTGATGTTGATAAAAATTGCTGTCAATGCAACCGCCAGACGAAATGTTCTCGACATTGCCAGCATCTTCAGGGCCAAAGCTGTTGATGTGTCTGATCATACTATAACTCTTGAGGTAAATAGATTTTCCCATCTGTTTCAACCTCTTCATGTTACATCCATGTTAGTAGAATTTTGAAAAAGAAGTCGAGTTATTTAAAATGTGGTGCCAGTAATAGTTATGTACTCATTAGGTTGGGGCACAATGTGTTTGCTGCTGGAGTTTGAGATAACAAATTCGTCTATTTGACTATTTTTGTGTATGTTGTTTTAGCGGGCATGCAGATGGTAGACTGGTAGTCCATTTCCTTGTTCTTCCATTGATCTGCAAAGACTTAAGGTTCTTTATATAAGATCAGTAATGCTATCACAAATACTTTGATGAACTTGTGTAATACAATTAAATGAGGCATATTAGCGTACCAAGGTTCAGGGACAAGTCCAACTTCCTTAATTGGTCAGGTAGATGGGCATCTTGTTGTTGGTTGTTAGTTGAACTGAAAGGGGATAATAACAACTTTCTTTCAGAAAGCTATCAAGTTCTACGTGTCGCAAATCTAAATTATATAAGGGGCTCTACTTTGTTATGTTAATCTTATTTTGCTGTAGTCTTGCTGATAAGTGAGGCGGTTATATGATTATTTTAACTTATTTTTTAATCTTGAATGTAGGTAGTAATTAAAATAAAGTGGGTTGCCTATTATCTCTCAAGTACCTCCATTGTACCATTAAAGTAGGTCAAAATTAAAAGAGGGATTTATTGCCCATACCCAAGTGTGGGAATATATTTTTTGTCTTTCTAACATTATTTCCTTTCTGTTTCATCATTCTTCCCTCAAGTTTTACAGAATTTTGCATATCATGCATTGTTGATTTAAAGTTTCCAAAATGGCATAATCTTGTACAACATAGTTTATTATATTACTTACTAGATTAGTTCTCGGGCGGATGCCCGGTTATGTTATATTTATTTTAATATAACGACTTTTAAATATATATTAATAATGTGTGTATTATATATAATTATGATAAGCATAATAAAATTAAAAAGTTTAAAAATAGTATTAAAAGATCTATATCTCGAGTTGTTATTATTAATTTTTACTTGACATGATCTACCCAGTTCTTCAGTATGGCTCTTATTCTTGACATTTTTAAGCTATTGGAGTGATAATTTTTTGTTTGGCACTCTTCCAGCTTACAGGAGATTTGCACAAGATGGTTGCTCTTCAAAGATTGTTGGAGCCTTATGGCATCTGTGAGGTGTGTATTCTTGTTTCTCTTTTTTAATCGGGATATGAGGGACGATGGTGGCAAAACTTTACCTTAGACGATGCATAATTGAAAGTTCTGTATTAAAGAGAAAATATTGATGATCAAGTTGGAACTTATATTGTTCTTTGTTGTGATTGATGTGTTTGGAATCATGCAAGGTATTTCTATCGATTTTGTCACTGATCTTCTTCTGTTTTGCAGGTTGCCAGAACTGGCCGTGTAGCCTTGATACGTGAATCAGGAGTAGATTCCAAGTACCTCCGCGGCTTTTCTTATCCGTTTTAATTTCAACATTTGGAAGTGATGACAATATTAATATTTTATTATTGACATGCTGTGGTATTTGTTGTTTAAGCTTTGTATGTGAAATTTAGATACAATGCAATAGGTTTAGAGAGTTTTACATGATTTCTACCGGTTGCAGTACTCCATGCAGGGATTATATATCAGTAGCTGCAAATTTTCTTGGGATTAAGGTTGAAAGAAAATCAGCTGGTATGATTTGCTGGACAAAGTATATAAATGATTTTTCTGGAAAGAAATGGGATACATGGGGCTAATCCAAGTTCAACTCCAATTATTGTCTACCCTACTTGGTCTAGAATTATTGGCCAACCTCCACCACAGTGATAATATATCGGAAAATTGTGGGAGCTTCAATATATTGTTATCACTAGGCCAGATAACTTCTTTAGTGCGAATAAAATTAAATTGTGTAGATTCGTGCATGCTTCAACATTATCTCTGAAAGAGACCTTGAGAACCGAAAATCTGCAAATGACAATGAAATTTTTCTGGGCAGTTGACTAGTATCTTGGATATCGGAGAAACAACATATCCTCTACCAAAGGTGAATACAATGGAATTGTACATGCTACCTAGGTCTGAGTTATTTCGGATTAAATCTCTACTTGGTGAATTGGAATTCTTATTATAAGACGTTGTAGTCTTTGTTGTGTAAATCATGGAGCAATTTACCAAAGTTCTGATCCCGTTTGCCATGCTCACAACATATCGATTTGGACTATCACTTTGTTTGAGAACATATAGTTAAACAAAATACAGTCCCTTTCGGTATCTCAAGTCAAATGCGGTGATCATAAAAGTTTTTTTCCTGTTAATTTCTATATTTTTATAAATTTTGGGATAGTACAATTCGGATCTCAAGCATTATAAATGCAAAAAAAATACTTAACTTTAATAATATTAGAGGTCATAAGAAATCAAAAAGAAAGTTCCTGCTCTAAAACACCTTGGCAAAAGCAAAAGAAAACAGGAAAAAATATCAACAAAATACATAGGAAATCTTACAAATATTTCCATACAGGAGAGAGGGAAAACAAGATTAAGATCTAAGAACAAGTCCAACAGCATCCCTAAATGAACTTCTAAGTTTTTTTTTTTTGAAATAAAACGTACTTGCTTCCATTACTCATCCATCAAAAGATTACACATAATAAAATCAGGGGCGGTATCATGCCACTCCCTTAGAACTGAACTAGAATAAGCCGCTCGAGCAACCTCATGAGCCACACTATTCGCAGATCTGGGTACAAACTTAACTACAACATCTTCATAATGTTTAGCTAACTCACGACAATCTTCCACTATTGTGTCGAAAATAGACCTCCCTCCTTTCGCATTAAACGCATCTACCAACAGTTTAGAGTCTGTCTCAAAAATGCATTTCCTAGTCCTCCAGCTCTTTACCCATGACAACGCTTCTCTCATGCTCAAAGCTTCTGCCTCCCTCGGAGTTCTTGAGACTTCAATCTGGTTACAAATAAGGAATATGACATAAAATGTAACTCCAACACTTAAACAGTATCCTAGTGATTTTTACTAGCCATGTCATATTAATAGAGATCCTTTAGGATATCCTGGTGAATAAAAAATTCATTTCCCTCTCTCTTCTCATATCATTACTCTTTTTTTTTTCTTTCCTCCTTTTGAATACTAACTAGATTCAAATTTATTATTATTATAATAATAGAGAATGAATATAGGTGAGATTGTTGGAGTTGACATGCAAAATAGATTACTTAAATTACTAGAACTCATTATTTTATAATATTTTTAGGGAATTAACCAAGACACTTTTGTATTTGCTTTAAAGTCCCCAGCAGGGATAGAAAAACAAGGCTACGAGCCAATACCCAATATTTTGGGTGCACTAAATCAACATCTCTAGTCTCTGCACTTTCCGATTAGTAAAGAACTAAATTTAACAATACATATTAATATTTGAGGTTGAATTATTTAAGACAAAATAAATAAATAATAATATTTATTATATTAATATATTCTTACATATATATATATAGTAACATTTTAGGGAGAACTTCTTATATAGAATTCAAGAGAGAATCACTTTATTTCTATACAAAATACATATATTTCTCTCATTATTCATCAAATATATATACAAATAAATTAAAAACAAATTTATATGATTTTTTTCTTTGAAAAAATATTGAAAATCACTCATAATAATTAGAAATAATTTAAACTAATTCTACACTAAAATCAAATCGTCCAAAATAATTTTATAGTACAATCAAATTGAAAATCAATTTTTTCACTTATTTTTTAAATTTTTTGTAAAGATTATATATGATTAATATTTTACACTACAATCAAAAAATTTATTTTATGATTTATAAATATGGTTACTTTTAAATTATTTATAAGATTTTGTATTAGAATCAAAGGGTTATCTCTGAAACTCTATATAAGAAGCTAGAATAATAGTATATATATATATATATATATGTATGTATGTATGCTAATTATCAAATGAGAAATAGAAAATTAGATCTCAACCACAAATTCAATTTTAATCTAATGGTCCAAAGGTGCAATCACACACAAATTAAATGTACCCTCACATATACAATCCATTTAATCCCCTTCGTTTTAAATTTAATTTTCTCGTTAATTGGTGAACTTTTTTTCAAATCTAACTTCACAACATTCTTTTCCGTCTCCCAATGATTAGTTTCCATACCATATGTGTTATATTCCGACGAATTTTATTTTTCAGGTAACCTCTATTATTTTAGACGAACTCACTGTATATAAGTTAGTAATTACTGTAATATTAAATATTAATTTGTATAATATTAATTACTGATTTCTGTAATATAATTTAGTGATTTCTATTATATTAAATATTAATTTCTGTAATATTAATTACTGATTTATGTAATATAATTTTTAAATTAAAAATATATTCTATTATATTTATTATTTATATTAAAAGCATAAATTTTAAATAATAAAAATTTAGTATTAAATACTAATTTCTGTAATATTAAATACTGATTTCTGTAATATAATTTCCATAATAAAAATATATTATATTATATTTATTATTTAAAATTAAAAACATAAATTTTAAATAATAAAAATATAATATTAAATATTGACATCTGTAATATTAAATACTAATTTCTATAATATTAATTACTAATTTATGTAATATAATTACTGATTTTTATAATATAATTTCTGTAATAAAAATATACTCTATTATATTTATTATTTAAAATTAAAAATATAAATTATTTAGTGTAATAAAATTATAGAACAAAGCCACTGGGGGAGGGGGTCTTTTTTTCTGCGGGCTTGGACCACATGCGCAGGTGAAGTGTGTTACGCGTGTATATGTTGGCTAGACCAGTTAAATGGGCTGGGTATTTTCTTTTTTTTATTTAAGTTATTCCTCATTTGAGTAAAACTCTGTATAGATTCTAATATGGGTTGTTTTCGATAAAAACTACTATTAAATTAAATTGAAGATCTTCAAGAATTACTGAATTAAATTGTCAATCATTTGAGACATCGACATCGACATCAAAATTAAAATGGAATGTAATTTAGGGTAGTCGGCCAATACGACACAACCCTCTTTTATAGTTAATGCTCGTTCACCATCAGATACTCCAACAGTTCGAGGCAAGATTGATGGTACATTTCTGGCTAGTACATGATCATCAGAAGCACCAGTGTATATCAATAATCCAAGATGAAGAAGAATTCTCACCAATCATATCCTCTTATCTTGTTGTTTCTCATTAATCATATCTAACTCGTGTTTTAAGTTGGCCAAAGGAGATCGAATCCCTACCACCTGTCGGATGTTGTTGCATTGTTGTTCTCACAAAGTTAATTGGCACGCACAGTGTCTGCTTTGCTGCGTCCATGTGCTGCTGTACTATTACTATATTATTTCTGCCCTCAGTTGTATACGAGGACCTGCAGTAGACACAAAAAACCTTTCTCTAGATAATCCTAGAGCTAGCTTCTTTGCCTCTTCCATGTTCAGGATCGGGGCGGACCTACTACCGTAGCAGTGGGGGGCAAAGGCCCCCAGTGAAACTTCTGTTTGTGAAGTAAAATTTATATTATTATATTGATGTCCCTACTAAAAATAGTATAATGCCCCCACTGAAATTTAATTTAAATAAAATCTTATTTAATAAAAAAGTTAAACTTTAAATAAAATATAATCTTATTTAATAAAAAAGTTAAACTTTAAATTAAATATGTGCTTTCTTAAATAATTAAAAATAGATATAATTTGAATTATTATAATTATAAATTAAACAATGTCCTAGACTAAGTAGAATTTTAATTATGCTTATTAATATTTTTAGTATATAATATACATATTATATTTATTATATCATTAATGAGATTCGAACTCTTGACATTTGATAGTATTTGGATATGATTATTCTTATTCTTATTATATAAATGATATAATTATATATATATATATATATATTTATTTATAATCTTATGAAATTCATGAAGTGAAAAACCTATAAATATATTCATAATTTTATAGACGATCCTCAAATTTATAAAATAATTATATAAATATATTCCGAGAGATAAATTTAAATATTTAAATATAGTATTTACAATTATAAAATAATTTAACTAATTATAAAAATATTAAAAATTAGAACCCATCATTTTTCTTCAAATCGCGAGTGCCCCACTAAAATTTTAGTATGGGTCCGCCACGGTTCAGGATGATGTTGCGGCCTTATTAGGATCTATGGTCCGGAGAATCCATGAAACTAGCATAGAGTTGTTGGTCTCCCAATCAAGCAATTAACTTCATCTCAGTTGGCTTTGTGATAATTCCATCAACAAATTCAAATATTTAGCCAGATTTGAAGGACAAAGTGATTGCCCTAGCTAGACCATGTTAGATAATATATTGTAGCCCTTCACCATCACATGAGTGATTAAGTTTCTGGGCTGATCTCCAGCGCCTAGATAGTACGAATCGAGGAGAAACATCAATCTTGTCTTCTTAGGCCATTGCAAAGAACTAAGCGTATGAGTTCGTTTTAGGGTTTTTAGAGCCATGTTCTTGTATTACTGCAAGGTTTGGTTTTTATACAAGCTTAACAGTACTCGATCATTTACGTACATTCAATTTTAATATATATGTCAAATCAGCTAAAAAAATCCATATGTTTATAAAATTACAAGCATATGATTTGGATTACTGAGTTTGTGATCAATATCGATCTATATATCAAAAATAAAAATAAATTACCAACCAATTTTTCAATGGTTTGAAACAATATTGTCCCCGGAAAAATTAAACAGCAGTAACAACTACCAAAGTACATATATGTGTGTGTGTGTGTGAAACCAACATAGAATTCAAAGATTCAAATGAATGTAATCGTAGCTTGAATTCCATGCGCAGCTACAATATATTAATTTCTTCGACTCGGGCCAATATTCTTTCTCAAATCATTCTTCGTTGCTCCTGGCGCGCCTGCTCCTCTTGCCCCTATAAAATAAATTATCTGAGAGTTAGCACATAAATAAAAGAAAACATCACTTGCAAAATTATAATTTCTTCAAATTTTAAAAAGCAAAATATTTATGTTAATATACTTGTGTATCTCTAGATTGATTAATTATACTCGAAAAACTATGATGAAACCACTAGTAGTACTGCATGCCTTTGCTTAACAACTGAGAAACAAAAAATATTGTCAACTTCTTTGCTTTTGTGGGCCATTTCATTAATTTCGTCTGTCTCTCACTTTTGTCGAGGTCTCTGAAGTAAGACTATAAAAGAACACGGGAGAATCAGCATAGCATAGAATGAAGAAGAAAAAACGTTAATCAACCAAAATAAGTGCAAGAAATTTGATACCTCGATCCTGAATTTGAATAACATATTGTCAGTCGATGAACATATATTTGCAAAATCGAAAGAGAAGAATACACTAGTTAACATTTGGTAGTTAATTTGTACGTGTAGCAAGACAATGTGTGTGTATAAAAAACATTAAAAGAGAGAAACATATGAGACCGGCCATGCATTATTCACCTCTTGTGCGTCTATCTGGTTCAAAGACAACCTGAGCAACTCCTGCAAGGCTGACGATCGACATATTTTAGTTAAAGAACAGAACTTGTAATTAAGCCCTATTGTACACACACGTAAAGATCCAACTTTGTACATTTACACACCTCCCTAAATGCACTTTCTAAATTATTGCTGGGAACACCCATTAACCTTGTACGAGGGCCAGTACTTGAGCTATATAAACGAAAATCATATTTAGTTAGTTTACAGTTAAGCAATTGAGCGCATCACACTTAAATTACAACCTATGAACCGGGTAAAAGTTCGGCCTAGTGGGCAAGTCATTTCTCTACTCCAAACTATATATTCCTGACTTAAATTACAGTAGAACATTCATTACACCCACACTTCTCATCACCTATCACTCAGAGATTAAGGCACGTACCAGCATTAATTCAAATAACTTGCTTCAGCTATCTCCTCTCAAAAAACCATACTTATTTTCACCATGGATGTAACGACTGAGAAATTTAAGAATAAATAAAAATATTTAGTTATGTGTTAAATATGATTAACTGTCTTTTATATCAATTTTAATGTATTTTTTAGTTAATAAGATATTTATTAAATATGATAATTATCTGTTATGTGATCTATGACTTCTATGTACCTTATTATATTTTATAGTGTTTATTAAAAATGGTAGTGTATTTTAAAAATGGAAATTTCGATTTAAAATTATCGGTCCGGTGTCTTACTGAGATTCCAGAGCCCTTGTTTTTGATACAATTATTTTTATAAATTTATATATTCTTCTAAATCTATTTATTTTAGAATTTTTGGAATATTTCTAATTTTTAGGAAATTTTAATATATTTACTTTATTTATTTTTAAATAAAAATTTTATAATTATATCCCATAATTATTATTTTTAAGGCTTTTAAAATAAATTATGGGGGATTTTTGCCCTAAATCAACTTTGGGGCTTTAATTTTTACAAAAATATATATAGCTAGATTAATTATTAAAAATCATAAAAATTTACTAAAAATAGTAAAAATTCTGGAAATTGGGGAAGAAGGTGTTCTTCGCGTTCTTCAAAATCAAAGCGTCTTTTGAAGGTGATTCTGAACTTAGTTTTCTTAATATGAGTAATCAAACTGAATCCCATGAGTTGAATGACATGACTACGTGCTCCATCGTCGTTAGAAATTGCTTCATTTTCAATTTACTATTTTCGTGTTAATATGATTTTTGTGATTAATTATTCTGTTGATTGTTTGTGTAATTTGTATACATGGTTGGATAGATCGTTTCATGAGGAGTATGTATCTATTTTTGTTATGATCATCTGAGGTCGGAATCAGGTTCGTCGGGAAAATATTTTCCGATCGTGTTCTTCAGGATTTCTTCAATTTTCCGGGCTCGTTGCTACTCGGTTGTATGTGTTATAGGTATATACGGGTTCCTTGTAGTGTTAGCTTCCTGTTTGATTGAGTTTTGTTAAGCTTGGTTGAGTTTTGGTATCACCGGTGTGTGAAGTCGCCGGAATTGGTCCGACATAACCGGAATCCGGTGTCCAGTGCACCTGTGATGGTCTGGCGAGTACCTGTGTGTATATGGCATGATTGTGAACTTCTAGGTATCATTTTTGTGGTGGTTGGAGGTGGTGAAAACAAGTTGAACGGAGTTGGATAGAACAGAAACGAGGGTTGCCGGATTTTCTTACCGGACTTCGACCGGTGCCGGATTCTGGGAGATATTCCGGTCAACTTTCCGGCAGCTGTTCTTGGGGAATTTGTGTATGATCCTCCAAAACCTTAAACCCATTTTTAGAAACTGTTTCTGGGATTTTTAGTTTTAAATATTTTAAAATTCGAAAATTATTTTTAAAAATCAAAATAAATTATTTTAATTTCGAAATCAATTTAATTTAATTATTTTAATTTATTTAGATAATAATTTAATTAGTTTAATTAATTGATTAATTTACTTTAATCGATTAATTTAATTAATTGATTATTATTTAAATATAATTAAAAATAATTAGATTTAATTATTTTGAAAAATAAAATAATTTATTCATTTATAATTATTTAATAAATAATTAATTTGAATAATCAATTGATTTAAATATTAATTGATTTATTCTTATTAATTAGNAAATATTAATTGATTTATTCTTATCTAACTTATTAATTAGATATTAAATAAACCGGTTAACCATTTTAAATAAAACGAAAAGCCTTATATCCCTAAAAATAATTTGGAGGAGATAGAAGTGACCCGTGTCGATCTAAAAAGTATGTTAAAAATATTTTGAAATATTTTAGAAATATTTTGACGAATCCTTTAATTGTTTGACTCTTGTGTTATATGACTTACATGCTACTTGAATTACGTGCTTATTTGTCATAAATATATTATATTA
The DNA here is from genome assembly GCA_008931105.1 of Oenanthe javanica. NCBI lineage: Eukaryota > Viridiplantae > Streptophyta > Magnoliopsida > Apiales > Apiaceae > Oenanthe > Oenanthe javanica. The sequence continues at coordinate 15,706 of QRFB01010047.1, forward strand.
CTTGTTTGGTATCGATAGACCGCATGGGTAGACACTAGAAATAAAGTAAGGTTTGTCTAACACCTTGAGTTGACCCATGTATCTAAAATAATATATTTTATTTATAGATACGAGCAAAGTGTGAGCCACATACCCAGTCAAGCAAGAGTAAGCTTTTGTATATATCAGGCAAGTATCTTCACATTGATAATCTTAAACACTTTAATTTTATTGTTTCATTTATTCATATCATGACAGATAATTATTGTTCAGAGCTATTTGTGAATCTTAAATATTTTTATTATTATGCAACAGAGCTGTCCAATATCATTATTCTTGATATTGGAAGTTGTTTATAATAAACATATCATATTCAATATTATAGTAATAAATAATATTGGAATATGATATTATTTTAGAAATGTAAGCATGCCAACTATTCTGGATGCTCTATTATGGATTGAACCGTTAGCGTAAGTGGCCAGGTATGAGGTCCAGCGTGATTTGGAAGCCACGGTAACCATTCCAGCTTCTGGTAGACTAGAGTTTGTCTACGATACGGTACCATTTGAAATCCCGGCTTATGCGATTAGGCATAATACGGTCCTATTGCTTTTGAACCTGATCAGGGGGTTATATTGGTGTGGGTTCTTCGTTCAATCCGTCTGCCCGTTTGGCTATTACAAGATTTGTTTATCAATCAGCTTTTGATATGCTATTGATAATGGTTTACGAAACATATTGGTTATTGTTTACTGATTACATATCATGTTCAGCTCTATCTGCTTTTATGTAAGAGTTTACTATATACTTGCCGGGCATATTTTTGGCTCACTCTTACTTTTCATCATACACATTTCAGACAGGTGATATCATGTATCCGTATCGTCATACTGCTAGGATGAGGGTTCGAGGTGAGCACCAGGCAATAGTTCCCCGCGAGCCTCAGGTATTTTAGTTTACAGTTCCGGGCGAGTATAGTTTAGTAATGGAATAAAATGTACTAGAGAATGTGAGATACCCCGAATTTTTATTATAATAAAGTTGGTCTGTAATAATGTTTTAGTTTGGATTTGAGTATCTTGTTTCATTACCCTAACCTGTTTACGGTCCTTGATTGAGGTGAGGGGCGATGATGTATATTATATTATGGATTGTTTGATATATTGGTTATTGTGATTGACACGTGACCCCCGAATCTGGGCCCCGGATTTTGAGAGCGTCACAGGTTGGTATCAGAGCTACAGGTTATGGGTCAATGAAATAAGAGTAGGTTATGCTTATGATAAGATAGGTAGATCACATGAGATATGATTTTCTTACCGTCATTAGGATAGAAGTATGTTGTGAATAGATTTTGTGATATTATGTTATTTGGGCACTTTAGGAGCCAGTTGCAGAACCAGACCATGGTCCTGCTGCAGGCCATAAGCAGATGCCAGTACCCCAGATACCAGCACTAGAGGTGCCAGTGCCACAGATACTAGGGCCGCAGGTGCCAGTGTTACAGCCCGTACCATTGATGGTTTGATATATTCGTTATTGTGATTGGCACGTGACCCCCGAATCTGGGCCTCGAATTTTGAGGGCGTCACATTGGAGGTACTTGACGGTCCCACACCCATGATCAGACATTGTTTTGCAAGACTCACATCCAGCAGCACATCACATTCCCAAGCCCCAAACCACTGGCGGAGGATATTTCCGGCTATATGAGGACCGAGAGCATTATCATATAGGATCTATGGTTTGGAGAATCCATGAAACTAGCTAGGAGCCTAGGATAGAGTTGTTGGTCTCCCAATCAAGCAACTTTTTCATCTTAGTTGCCTAGCTTTGTGATAATTCCATCAACAAATTCAAATATTTAGCCAGATTTGAAGGACAAAGTGATTGCCCTAGCTAGATCATGTTAGATAAATTGTAGCCCTTCAGCATCACGTACATGAGTGATTAAGTTTCTGGGCTGATCTCCAGCGCCTAGATATATAGTACCGAGGAGAAACATCAATCTTGTTTTCTTAGGCCATTGCAAAGAACTAAGCTTTTGAGTTCGTTTTAGGGTTTGTAAAGTTTTAAAGCCATGTCCTTGTTGTATACTGCAAGGTTTGGTTTTTATACAAGTTTAACAGTACTCCTTTACATTCAAATTTTATATATATGTCAAATCAGCTAAAAAATCCAAATGAACATAATTCCACGCCAAGATGTAGATTACCATATGTTAATAAAATAATAATATATATTTTTTAGGGTTTATATATATAGGTTTCTTGATGAACATGATTTGAATTATTGAGTTTGTGATCAATATCTATCAAAAATAAAAATAATTTACCAACAAATTAATTATAATCTTTCAATGGTTTGAAATAATATTGTCCCCCAAAACATTTTATATATATATATATATATATATATATATATATATATATATATATATATATATATATATATATATATATATATATATATAATCTTTCAGTGGGTTGAAACAATGTCCCCAAAAACATTAAACAACAATTGTTATAACAATTACCAAAGTACATACATACATATATATATATATATATATGAAACCAACATAAAATTAAAAGATTCAAATGAATGTAATTGTAGCTTGAGTTCCATGCGCATGCAACTACAATTTGTTCGACTCCAATATTCTTACTCAAGTCATTCTTTCCTGCTCCGGGCGCGCCTGCTCCTCCTACCCCTGTGAAATAAATTATCTGAAGAGTTAGCAAATTAATATCATAAATAAAAGAAAACAACACTTGCAAAATTATAATTTCGTCAAATTTTTTAAAGAAAAATATTTATGCTAATATACTTGTGTATCTCCAGATTAATTATACACGAAAAGCTATGAGGAAACCACTAGGACTGCATGCCATTGCTTAACAACNGTCAAATTTTTTAAAGCAAAATATTTATGCTAATATACTTGTGTATCTCCAGATTAATTATACTCAAAAAGCTATGAGGAAACCACTAGGACTGCATGCCAACAACTGAGAAACAAAAAATATAGTCAACCTCTTTGCTTTTATGGGCCATTTATTTAATTTCGTCTGTCTCTCAATTTTGTCGAGGTCTCTGAAGTAAGACTACAAAAGAACACGAGAGAATCAGCATAGAATGAAGAAGAAAAAACGTCAATTAACCAAAATAATTAAGTGCAAGAAATTTGATACCTCGATCCTGAATTTGAATAACATATTGTCAGTTGATGAAGATATATTTGCAAAAAATCAAAAGAGAAGAACAAACTAGTTAACATTTGTTAGTTAATTTGTACATGTAGCGCTAGCAAGACAATGTGTGTGTATAAAAAACATTAAAAGAGAGAAACATATGAGGTCGACCATGCTTTATTCGCCTCTTGTGCGTTTATCTGGTTCAAAGACAACCTGAGCAATAACTCCTGCAAGGCCGGCGATGGACATATATATTTAGTTAAAGAACACTTCTTGTAAATAAGCCCTATTGTAATACACATACGTAAAGATCCAACTTTGTACATTGACGCACCTCCCTAAATGCAGTTTCTAAATTATTGCTGGGAACACCGATTAACCTCGTACTAGGGCCACTTGAGCTATATAAACGAAAATCATATTATCAAGAGCTTAATTAGTTTACAGTTAAGCAATACATACATATATACACAGATATTGAGTACCTAATTTCAAAGTTGGCCGGGACTGAGGGATTGAATGCTTGTACACGAACCATTGCAACTATATATATATATAAGGCTTCTTGGATATATATATGGAGGCCGGCGGATCGAAGAGGTAAAGTAAAGAGATATGCAAGGCTGAAGAAGAATACTTAATTGACCTTAATTTATAAGCTCTTCAAAGCCTCATGCAAGCTCTGAAATTAGTAATACTAGGGTCCGCGCATCTCAAATCTGTATAATCGAATATATTGAGGCTAATTTGGAGTACCTATATATAAATTCGTTTTGTAACCTATTTTCCTTTTAATTCAATTTTACATAAATTCTTTTACCTTATTTTATTAATAGAACTTTCCTTTTTGTTCTTGTAAAAAGGATTTAGTATCCAATATATCATTTACATTGTAGGTAAAATTGTCGAAAAAGGGAATTTTTATTCCTTGTATATGCCTCCTACCTTATTTAGAATATTTTGTTATACTAATATTTATAAATATGCTAAAATGCCAAATTCTATTCTATATATATTAGTTTGGTTAAAAGCCCCATGCAAGAAATTAAAGACCAGACTAATAAAAAAAATGAATGAGTTGGCAACCTTATAATGTTGTGAATTATCTTTTAGAGCTTAATTTATATGAAATCCAATAATAAAAGTGTTTTTTTATTGTTCTCGTGATTCTTCCTGGATTAATAAACATAGATCAGAAAATTAAGTTCGAATTGTTTTGGAGGACAGGGGTAATCCTCTAATTAATTAATCTGCCATGCATACAAAACATGCACTTAGATTCTTGAATAGGGTTTATTAATATTAAATTTCTTTAATTTTAAAAAAATAATATGTTGAATTGTCATGATTTTTCTAACAAAAACTGCAAGATCGTACACATAATTATTTTTGTAAAGCAACTTAAAAAGTTATTCAACAACATAGTTATTGATTCTTTGTGCAAACATAGATTTAGATTAGTCGATCAAGCATTGGGTCTTCTCCATCACATGAACAAGAAAGGCATCCCCCGGATGTTATAACCTACAACTCATTAATCCAAGGTCTATGTGACTTCAATCGATGGCAAGATGTCATTCGTCTGTTAAGTGAGATGGATATTGAGAACATCTCTCCAGATATCTATACTTTCAATATATTGTTTGATGCACATGTCAAAGAAGGAAAGATTCATGGTGCAGATGAGAATGTGATAGAATTAATGATTCAAAGAGGCCTATCTCCTCATGTGGTCACATACAATTCACTCATGGATGGATACTACTTGAGGGGAGAAGTTAATAAAGCATTAGCAGTGCTCAAAACCATGAGGAGTAGGGGGATATTGCCCGAAACTTATACTTATAATATTTTAATTAATGGATATTGTAAGAAGCCGAGCACTAGATCTCTTTCAACAAATGCCACATGAAGGTTTGACACCAACTATTGAGACTTATAGTTCTATATTGCAAGGTTTTTTTTATACAGGCAGACATGTGGAAGCACGCAAGTTTTTTAAGGAGAAGACGATGCTGAACAAAGGTCTTAAACTAGATACTGTGACATGCAATATCTTGTTGTATGGTCTTTGTGACAACCATTATGTTGTTGAAGCATTGTCCTTCTTTTAGACAATGTCATGTGCTGTTTAACTCCTGATCATATATGGAGTTACAATACTCTAATTGACGGATTAAGCAAGAATGGATATCTTGAAAAGGCAAGAAATCTGTTTGACAACCTTCCTTCCAAAGGTTTGCAACCTGATGTCGAGACATACAATATGATGATCCAAGCATTTTGTCACTAAGGGTTACTCAATGATGCAAATGAACTATTTCTGAAAATGGAAGTTAATGGTTGCTCGCCAAATGATGTCACCTACAACACACTTATTCGTGGCTGTATTCATAATAAGAAGTACAGTGAAGCAGGTGGACTCGTGGATCAGATGTGTGCTCGCGGATTTTCTGCAGATGCAACTACCAGATCCTTGTTACTGGAGTTGCATGAATTGCAAGAACAGGATCCTGTATAACAAAGTGAGAGGTTACCGAGGTACATAATTTTTCCGATTTGCCAACATTTTTCAAGGGGTTGCAACCAAATGTGAAGGCAGTAATAATTGTGACAGTGGCATGTAGTGTAGACAGGCTATGCTACTATCCTGACAAATGTTAGAATTCAAACCTTCTTGTCAATAAAACGCTGGCAACTAGTTTAATTATAATTTAAAAAATAAAAACCATGCAGATTCATGCACACAGCAGCCAACAAGAAGAGTAAATGCAGTAGACAAAAACTCCAGGATTACTGGGGTTACATAAATACAAGCGGTTGTGTGTATAAAAGGATAAGTAGCTATCTAGTCAACTTTTTAGTGCTTCTGGATAATAATAGTATGAACTGAAGCAGGTGACAGCTAGATGGTGGCAACGTAGCAACATTGAAAACTAGAGGTCAATTCAAATCCTGGAATTAAGGTGAGCACTGCAGAAAAACAAGAACAACAGTCCTTTGAATGTTGTGTGTGATAATCCTTGAAAGGTGGCAATTGTCTTGGTAGGCTGCATGGGAAAACAAATAGCAACATACGTAAGCAGTTACATAAGTATTCTGAAGCCTATAAAAAGGCTGCTATGTATTGTTTTCAAACACACCAAGTAAAAAAGAAATAACATGCAGTAGTGATAGTTGAGAGAAACAAGAGCTGAAGCTCTTAGAAAAAATAGAAGCAGTAGCTTTGTGTTTATGTTTGTAAGATATGAAATAAAGTCGGTGTTTGTTTCAATATCAAAGATATACAGTGTGTGTTTATTTAGTCATATTAAATTTATATATTAGCTTTAAGCTTATCACGTTTCCAACAANCAATTGATGAACTTGTGGGTTCTCTTCAAGCCCATGAGCAGCGGATGAACCAGTATGATGATACAAGCCATCTGGAAAAGGCATTGCAAAGCAAAGTGTCCATCGGTGAAAATTCAAGCAGTAGCAATTTTTCACGTGGCAGAAGTGGCTATAGAGGTGGCTACCGAGGAGGACGAGGACGAGGAAGACAACCGTTCAATAGAGACCGGAAAAATGAAAGTTATCAGCCAACTGGTCGTGGCCAAAATTTCAGAGGCCGAGGAAGAGGCAATTTTCAACAAAGAGGTGATAAGTCTCAATTTCAATGTTATAATTGTAATAAATATGGTCATTTCAGTTATGAGTGTAGATCCCCAAAGGTAGAAGAAAGAAGTCATTTTGCAGCAGCAAAAGAAGATAAAGATGTTGGCACTGCTATGTTCCTCACTTACAAAGGAGACGAGGAAGGCAAGAAAAATATTTGGTATCTTGATTCAGGTGCCAGTAATCATATGTGTGGTCACAAGGAATTATTTACGGAGATAGACCACAGTGTCAACGGGGAAGTTACTTTTGGTGACTCGTCAAAAATTCCAGTCAAAGGCAAAGGTACAATTTCGATTGTATTGAAAAATGGTGATAAGAAATATATCAATGATGTGTATTATATACCTTCTTTGAAAAATAATACATCAGTCTTGGCCAACTCGTGGAGAAAGGATATAACATACAAATGCAGGATAATTCCCTCATTATCAGAAATCAAGTTCAAGAATTAATTGCCAACGTGGAGATGTCACAGAATCGTCTGTTCACTCTTGATATGCAGACAAAGGTGCAGAAGTGCATAAATTCGGTCATTAAAAATGATTCGTGGTTATGGCATTTGAGATTTGGTCATCTTGGATTTTCTGGTTTGAAATTATTATCAAAGACAAAGATGGTAGAAGGTTTGCCAGTAATCACTGAACCAAATCAGTTGTGTGAAGCGTGTGTTAAAGGGAAGCAACATCGACAAAGTTTTCTCGTAGGAAAATCATGGAGAGCCAGGAGGCCGTTAGAGATTGTTAACACTGATATTGTTGGTCCATTTGATATTGCATCATTTGGCGGAAACAGGTATTACCTAACATTTATTGATGATTTTAGCAGAAAAAGTTGGGTATATATTCTGAAAGAAAAATCAGAGGCTCTTGATAAATTCAAAAAGTTCAAAGCAATGGCGGAGAAACAAAGTGGTCATTATTTGAAAGTACTGCGATCAGACAGAGGAGGCGAGTACACTTTAAATTTATTCAAAACTTTTTGCAGAGCACATGGGATCAATCATCAGTTGACAACTGCATACACTCCTCAACAAAATGGCGTTGCAGAAAGAAAGAATCACACTATTCTTGACATGGCAAGGAGCATGGTGAAAGCAAAGCACATGCCAAGAACCTTTTGGGCTGAAGCCGTATTATGTGCAGTTTATTTGCTGAATCGTTGTCCAACAAAAAGTGTCAGAAACAAAACTCCAAATGAAGCATGGAGTGGTAGCAAACCATCAGTTGGACATCTCAGAATTTTTGGGTGTATTGCATATGCACATGTTCCTGATCAGAAAAGAAAGAAGCTGGATGATAAAGGCGAGAAATGCATTTTTACCGGATATGACAAAAGGAGCAAGGCCTACAGACTCTATAATCCGCTAACAAAGAATTTAATCATTTCTCGTGATGTTGAATTTGATGAATCAGATTACTGGAGATGGAGCGAGGAAGAAAGAAAAGTTACAGGTCTGTTCTTTAATGAAGATGATGATGATGATGGCTCCAACATTGAAAATGACGAAGATGATGATCCAACTCCTCCACAAAGTCCAGCTCAACAAACTCCTCCCTCGACACCGTCGAGTTCAGGAAGTAGCAGTAGCAACAGTTCAGGGGGAGCACCAAGAAAAATGCGGAGTCTGAATGACATCTATGATGCAACAAGTCCGGTACAAACCACATTTGATTATTCATTATTTTGTTTAATGGCGGAATGTGATCCAGTGATATTTGAGGAAGCTTCTGAAGAAAGTAAATGGAACAAAGCCATGGATGAAGAAATTGGTGCAATCAAGAAGAATGATACTTGGGAGCTGGTAGATCTTCCAGAAGGACACAAAGCAATTGGTGTCAAATGGGTCTACAAGACAAAGACCAATCAAGATGGAAAAGTTGAAAAATACAAGGCAAGGCTAGTTGCTAAAGGCTACAAGTAGAGATACGGGATTGACTATGATGAGGTATTTGCTCCAGTTGCAAGAGTTGATACCATAAGACTTCTTACAGCAATTGCAGCTCAAAATCAGTGGAAGATATTTCAAATGGATGTGAAGTCAGCATTCTTGAATGGTTATCTCGAAGAAGAAGTCTACATTGAGCAACCGCAAGGATATGTTCAAAAAGGTCAGGAAGATAAAGTCTATCGGCTAAAGAAAGCACTGTATGGGTTGAAGCAAGCCCCGCGAGCTTGGAACACAAGGGTTGATGAATACTTTCAAAAGAATGGTTTTGTGAAGAGTCCGTACGAGAATGCCCTCTACACAAAAACAAATTATGGGGGAGATATTATGATCGTGTGCTTGTATGTGGATGACATGATCTTCACCGGAAACAATCCTGGTATGTTTGATGATTTTAAGAAAGTTATGACTAACGAATTTGAGATGATAGATATTGGTCAAATGTCGTACTTTCTTGGAGTCGAAGTGAAACAAAGCAAAAATGGGATTTTTATGTCACAGAAAAAATATGCTGAGCAGATTCTTAAAAAATTCAAAATGGAAGAATGCAAGCCGGTGAGCACGCCAGCAGAAGCAAGCATAAAGCTCAGAATTGATTCAACACGAGAGTCGGTAAAT
>QRFB01010048.1:16152-30034 GCA_008931105.1 Oenanthe javanica
AAAATTCTTCTTAGTGTACTTCCAAAGACACAGACAAAACAAGAAAGCTCTCCTCTCCTCTATAAGTCTATTTGTATTGCTTATCAACAATTTCACTCTATGTTCAGCCTTTCTGCATAAAGATTCTGTCTTTCTTTGAGCTTGGTACCACAATTCACAAGATTTAGCTTGTGGGTCTGGTAAGAATGATTATTTTTATTTTCTTGAAATTTAAAGTTGGTGGGGTTGTGTAGGACAAGATGTATTGGAATTCGATTGGTGCATTAGTTTCTTTTGGTGGGTTTTGATTTTGGTTTTTGACTTTTTTGATTAATGTTTTTGGTCAATTGATATGTTTGATCTTAGTCTGAGTTCTTGGATTAGCTCAATTTTGGCTATGGGTGTGTGAATTTTCAAAGTACTTGAGACATGGTTTATAGTGTTGTTTGTTTGTGTAATTTTTTAAAGTTCATTGAAAAAATGAAACAAGTTGGAAATATGAAGTTGCTTGAGATGCCAATATTTCTATATTGTGGCCATTTTTCTCATGAATTTTTCATCATGCAGAAGCTGGTTGAATGTTTGACCTCATGTGCTGATCTTCTGATAATTAAAGCTAGGGTGAGAAATGTTATTGTATTATTGTATATATATGTATAATTAATAATTATTCTTGAACATATATACACTCTCAATTTTTACTTTTTTTTATAATAATCTCAATTTTAATGTAAAAGAACTTTCTTTTTTCTGTGAAGAGAGATGGTTGTGGTGATGATAATGCCCGTGACTTCCTATTGCTTTTTTGGTTGATCATTTATTAGATTCACCTATCTATTAATTGTTCAATGCTAGCAATTTTTCAGCTTTTCTTGTGACTGCTGTCTATGTCATAAGTTTTTGGTTATCAGCATTATCTTTCTGTTCTTGCCTTAATTCTCTTCCATGTTTGAATTACAATTTTTAAGAAAAAAACAAATGCATATGGTTATATCTATTTGCATTCCTATTCGTTAACAATTTTGTATTGATTACTTATTTTTGTTTAGACTGATAACTAGGTTTTTCTAATAGAAAAAGATACACTTGAATATGGGATGCTTTGTGTCTACCGCAAAGGACACTGGTGGAAACCGAAGGCGGCCAGGAAATATTGGCGAAGTAACGGTGTTTGTTCCTGGTTTACGAATGCCTAAACATGTGGATATATCTCAGTCACTAGGCGATCACCTATCTAAAAGTTTAGTGGAACGCCTTTCTGCTCTTAGAACCCGAATAGTTGTTATGGCTGGCCAAGAAGGTCCGACAATCACAAGAACAAGAAGGAGAAGCTCTACCCAACATGGTTAGTCTTACTCATGCCTATTTTGGTATTCNGCCTATTTTAGTATTCGTTAACGATGTGTTCTAATTGATATCTACCACATTCTGCAGGGGGCTCAGTACTCGGAGACCTTATTCAGGCTCTTAATGAATATTTGCCAGTTCTTTTGGGATTGGTGAAAGATGGTATTTTTATGCAGCATATTATTCTTGACATGAATTTTATGTCTAGTATTTGTACGCATGAATTACAATTGCTTGAATCTGTATGCAGGGAGTCTACTACAACATAAGGTACAATTCGTTTGGGTAAATCAGGAGGATGATTCGGAGGTGAACAATTCTTTTTTAGCTTATACTTGTAACCATATTAATTTCATATTTCTTGATTTCTTCAAGGAGAATCCTTGTATTAATGGATAGGGTTGAAATTATAGGAAACAGCAATGTCTAGTGCTTGGTACGAAGTATTATCAGTTTTGCACTTGATGGCAGCATTATCATTTTTGCAAGCCAACTTACTACTACTTCCCAGAATGTCCAGTGATGGGTATCAGCCCAAGGTATCAGAAGGTGAGTACCTAGTTACATGCAAAGTTTCTTCATAATGTATGTGCAGTCGTTGGTCCCTCATTAATGACAAATAGCTAGCTAGTGTTTTAAAGATTAAACAGTTAAAGCACAGGTTATTCCATCCGTAAGTGCTCTTAGAAATCTGTGTATTGTTTCATTGATATGTAATTAATATTAGACAACGTTCACACTAGCGCCTGGTGTTATTCTACTTAGATTCTAAAGTGTGTGGATGCTGTTTCTTTTAATTATTGTGATTCTTGGTTTTCTTTCACTGGTTTCTGATTCTTGGTTTTCTTTCATTGGTTTCTACCGTTGCATGATTTGGGATAAATAGTTAATCCATGTATAAGTACCATCTGATAATATTAAAATTTTGGGAATGTTGGATGTTTTTCGAGATTTTATGGTGCTGTATATGCTGAATTTCTTATACAAGCGGATAGAGAAAGGCTAAAAGATCTTCACTCATTGATTACCTTTAGTCAAATTAACATACTTTGGATTTGGTGTATATCTAATCTTGGGTTGTATATAAGCGAACTTCGAAACAGTCTTATAATTTTGCAATTATGAATTCATATGCTTTTATTTGATAGTGGAACAGTAAGCACTATATGTGCAATGGTTTACAGTATACATGTTTGGACGAAGGACTTATAAAAACTGAAATACGTTGATATGCAACAGGATAAGCACTGCAAAACAAATGCATATTAAAAGATTATAATACCCATTATGTAGTTTTCGTTCTTGATAAGTAATACTTCTGTTTCTTTTTTCCCCCAAAAAGACAATAAATATGTGCAGTCACTAGTGTATTTTAGTTTAATTCTAGGAAACAGACCTTCTAGTTAATTGTATTCTATATATGGTCTCTCGTGTGCTTTGTTCAGATGAACCAATGATAATGGAGTATTCCGTTACTTGTTTACTCATGTGTTTACTTTCTTTCACAATTAATTTTTAATGTATTTTTAAGGTTTTCTGTTTGTCTTATTTTTTTTGATGCAACAGAGAGTAGGCGGACTTCCATCGATATTTTTTTGAAGGCTGCTGGATACCTTGATTGTGCAGTTCGACATATTCTTCCACAGTTGCCTCCAGAACTCAGGTTTATTGATACAGGCAAAATGCTTTGCAAATTGCAAGGATTATCTTGTCTTACAATTTTTAATTTCAGGAGAGATCTCCCAGTCGACCTTGCGGAAGGAGTTCTACGTGCCCTTTGCCTTCAGGCACTGGGGCAGGTACTATCCCATCGACCTATTCTCTGGTTAATTACAGGAATTTAAATATGCACGCCCTCATGCCTCCTCTGAGGCTTGAATTCTTGACTCTTATTACTGTTGGACATACAAGAATATTGCAGACTAGTATGTAATAGAAAACATTATTGTAGAATATTGGTCGTGATTTTATTGATAAACATGGACTTATTTATACTGCACAACAACAACATTATTGCAGGAAATCATGCTTAATTATTCTGTTAACAGATAGGTGCCTAACAATCAGCTAGAAAAGATATTCCTGATCCTTAATTTTAGCATAAAGATTGAACTCCTGATTATCAGCTTCAAGAGTCATATCTATTAACACTCCTCCTTGACTCTGGAGCTGCAAACACCAAGCTTATGCCTCAAGAATTCATATCTGTTCTTTGGAAGTGCCTTTGTGAGAATGTCGGCACTTTGATCTTCTGAACTGCAGTGAATCAGTTGCACTTCCCCTTCCCTCTGGACTTCTCTTAGGAAATAGAACTTAATTTTGAAATGCTTTGTTTTATCATGAAACACTGGTTTATCAGCAATTGAAATTGCAGCTTGGTTGTCCACAAATATAGTTGTGCCTTCTTGTTGCTCCATGTGTAAGTCCATCATGAGTTTCCTTAACCATAACGCTTGATTTACAGCAGCAGTAGCAGCTACAAACTCTGCTTCAGCTGTAGATTGAGCTGTTATTTCTTGTTTTTTTGGACTCCAGCAGAACACTCCAGAACCAAAGCTAAAACAATAACCTAATGTACTTTTCATATCATCTTCACATCCAGCTAAATCACTATCAGCATAACCATGGAGTCTAAAATTCTCAACTCGACTAAACTTTACCCCATAATCAGTTGTACCTTTAATATATCGTAAAATTCTTTTCCCTGCTTGAAAGTGAATTTCACTAGCACAATGCATATACCTTGAAAGGATACTCACAGCATTCATAATATCCGGCCTAGTTGTGGTCAGATACATCAAACATCCAATTAAGCTTCTGTAGAGTCCTTCATCAACTTTAGGAGCACCATCTTTTTCACAGAACTTTTCTTTGTTATTCATCGGGGTTGCAGTAGGCTTGCACATATCCATGTTAAACTTCTTGAGAATTTCTTTGGCGTATTTCTTTTGACATATGAAAATCTCGTTAGTATTTTGCTGCACTTCCATACCAAGAAAAAATGTCATTTTTCCGAGATCTGTCATCTCGAACACAGCTTTCATTTCTTCTTTAAAGTTATCAATCTGCTTTAAGTTGCTACCTGTTACAAGCAAATCATCAACGTATAATGATATAACAAGAATTTCATTTTCTGATTTCTTGACATAAAGTGTGGCTTCACTTAGACTTTTAGTAAAGCCTAAGCTTAACAAATGAGTGTCAATTCTGCTGTACCAGGTCCTTGGAGCTTGTCTGCAGCCATACAACGCCTTTATCAATCGATATACCTTGTCCTCTTGTCCTTCACAAACAAACCCTTCTGGTTGCTCGACGAAAATTTCTTCCTCCAACTGACCATTCAAAAATGCTGATTTGACGTCCATTTGATGTACAGTCCAGCCCTTTTGTGCAGCAAGAGCCAACAACATCCTTATAGTTTCCATCCTCGCAACCGGAGCAAATGTTTCTGAAAAATCCACCCCATAAATCTGAGCATACCCCTTAACGACAAGTCTTGCCTTGTACTTGTTTACAGAACCATCGGGATTGAACTTGGTTCTATAAACCCATTTGACTCCTATAGCTTTCTTGTGTGTAGGTCTATCTACCAATTCCCATGTATGATTTTTTTCAATCATTTTAAGCTCCTCCTTCATTGCAACTATCCACTTCTCATCAGTTGAAGCTGCTTCATACCCTGCAGGTTCTAGCACAGCAACATTACATCTTTGATAAATATCGGAGAGTGGCCTAGTTCCTCTAACAGGTTCATCATCCACGTCATCATTTTCCTCTTGAATATGAGTCTGCTTGTTATTCTCCCAATCCCAGTTATCTGACTCGAAGAAGTGAACATCCCTGCTAATGATAATTTTGTTGCTTTGTGGGTGGTATATTCTGTAGGCACTTGAGGTGTAGCCTATAAATATTCCAGCATCTGATTTTTTGTCCAATTTGTCTCTCTTAACTTGAGGAATATGCGAGAAACATAGACAACCAAATGTTTTCAAATTCAGCAACTTTGGTTTGAATCCATACCATACTTCAAATGGAGTCATTTTCTTCACAGCTTTTGTTGGCAATCTGTTTAGTAGAAAAATTGATGTATGTGCAGCTTCAGCCCAAAACTTCTTTGGCAGCCCTTTCTCATGAAGTAAACACCTCGCCATCTCCATGATTGTCCGATTTTTCCTTTCCACAACACCGTTCTGTTGAGGAGTATAAGGTGCAGTCAACTGATGTTCAATGCCTGCATCTCTACAAAACTTGTTAAATTTTTCAGAGGTATATTCAGTTCCGTTATCAGATCGAATCATCATGATTTTTCTTTTACTTTGAGTCTCAATCCAAGCTTTGAAAGTACCAAAGATATCAGCCACTTCTGTTTTTTGTTTCATAAAATAAATCCAGCACATTCTCGAGTAATCATCAATGAATGCAATATAATACTTACTTCCATTTAGTGATGGTGTACTCATTGGTCCTGCCACGTCTGTATGTATCAATTGCAGCTTCTCTGTGGCCCTCCAAGCACTATGTTGTTGGAAAGGAAGTCTACTTTGTTTGCCGTACTGACATGCATCACACTCAGGTGGCTCCTCCTCTAATGTAGGCAGCCCTCTCGCCATATTATTTTTCTCCATATAAAGTAGAGCAGCATGATGAAAGTGCCCCAATCTTTTGTGCCACAACATAGTGTTGTTAATCTCTTTGTGTACGGCAGCCTGCTCTCCTTTCATGAAATCCAAGGCGAAACTTTTACCTTTCATTTGAACTTTGAAAATATCTACACCTCTTGCATCTTTAATGACACAATGGTTGTCATCAAACAACACCTAGTAACCTTTTTCTGTCAACTGAGAAACACTCAACATGTTCTGATTTATTTCGGGAACATACAAGACATCAGGAATCAATTTCAAACTTGTATGACATTGGATTTCAACTGTTCCTTTGCCTTTAACTGCAATATATGCTCCATTTCCAACTCTGACCTTAGAAACAGCAGCCTCATCAAAATCTCTAAAGATTTTTCGATCATATGTCATGTGATTTGTACAACCACTATCTATAAGCCAGCTTTCTGCAGAATTATGAGCATAAAAACATGATGCTATAAAAAACTGTTCATCATCTTGATATTGATTTTCAGCTACCTTGGCCTCCCCTTGTCGAGACTTGCAAATCTTTTCCATATGTCCTAGCTGACCGCATTTGTGGCATTTTATGTCTGATCTCCACCAACATCGATTTGGAGGATGATTAGTCTTTTTGCAGTAAGAGCAAGGTGGAAAGACCTCAGTGTTGTCATTCTGATTCCTTGCAAAAACACCGGGTTTGTTGTTTTTATTCTGCCAATTTCTGTTCTTGCCACCATCTTTGCTGAATGATTTGGCTTGATAAGCTCCTTCCACAGATCCTTCTTGCCTCATAAGCCTTCTTTGTTCCTGTGCCTTCAATGCATTCAACAACTCTGCCAACGTAATACTTGACAAATCTTTAGAGTTTTCCAACGATGAAATTGTAACTTCAAATTTCTCAGGAAGTGTGACTAATATCTTTTGAACAATCCTAGAATCTGGAAAATCAGTGCCAAGGAGTTTAACTTTGTTAGCAATTCCAATTAGTCTATCGGAATATACCTTGATTGTTTCAGATTCTCTCATTTTTTGCATCTCAAATTCCCTGACCAGATTCAGCACTTGCATTCCTTTAATTCTTTCATCTCCTTCGTATTCGCTTTTGAGAAACTTCCATATTTCAAATGCCGTCTTCATGGTCATTATCCTTGTGAATAGATCTGATGTGACAGCAGCAAACAGAGTAGCCCTTGCCTTTGACTTTTTTGTCTTTCTTTCCTTATGATACTTTATTTGAGCCATGGTTGGATTATTAGCCAAGGGAGGAAGTTCGTAATCCTCTTCAACCGGTTCCCATAGATCATTTGCCTCCAGGTATGCTTCCATTCTAGCTGCCCAAATATGATAGTTTTCACCATCAAACGCAGGTGGTGAAATGTTGTTGAAATGTTCAGAATCCATTTTGAATCACAGGTTGTGTTTTGAAAAAAAATGTGTATGTAGGAGGTGTGTGTTTGTGTTCCTCACAGGTCCCTTGAGACTAAGGCTTTGATACCAATTTGTTGGACATACAAGAATATTGCAGACTAGTATGTAATAGAAAACATTATTGTAGAATATTGGTCGTGATTTTATTGATAAACATGGACTTATTTATATTGCACAGCAGCAACATTATTGCATGAAATCACGCTTAATTATTCTGTTAACAGATAGGTGCCTAACAATCAGCTAGAAAAGATATTCCTGATCCTTAATTTTAGCATAAAGATTGAACTCCTGATTATCAGCTTCAAGAGTCATATCTATTAACAATTACCAAGAGAAAAGTGCTATTCACTAGACTACAGTGCTAAGGATCCAACCATCTATTTTACTTGACCTGTTTGTGTATAGCAATGAAAGATGCTGTTGATCAACACTTGAAGTATCATCACTTTGTTCAAATATTTGAATTTACAATAACAGAATTTTTCTTTAGTTGTTTTCAGACGTCTGATTGCTAGTATGTCATAATATGGCATCAGCAATAAGGTGTTACACTATCTGTAGAGCATACGAAGGTTTACTTTGTCCTGATATATATTTTCAAATTCTGAACTTTCATTAGAGTGTGGATATACAACTTGGACTTGCAATTGATAGTACGAAGGCTACTCTTGCAGTGAAACGTAGGCTTGCATGTGAAATGGTGAAATACTGGCAGCAGGTATGCTGAATTTTTTTTTAATGTCTTGTGTGACTAGATTTGTACTATCTATTATTGTTATTGGTATACTTTTTAAGAATTGTATTGAACTATTGGGTTTTTTTGTAATACTTTATAATTGTCTTTATTAAAGGTTATCTGGAACGGAGAATTATTTTCCTTCTGCACATTTTGTTTTACACTTTTATTTAGAACTTTGCTGACCGGTAATAGAAAATACAAAAGAGAGCAACTGTAGTATTTTCTATAATAATCTATATACACAGTTTGATATTTCGTTATAATATTTCTAGGTAAAAGATTATGACGTGTGAGTTTTTTCTTGCAACTAATAAACAATGTACAATGTAAGTACGGAACATTTGAAAACCAAATTTCTGTGCATTTCATTGACCTAATAATTCAACTTAAAACAAGTAGTCATATGTTTTTAAGCTTAGGATATCATAAATATTTCCACAAGATATTTTAACTATCGAATAATTTACAACCTCTCCTCGAGAGGTTTCATATTTGATTCTCATTTAAGAGGTTTCTATTAAAGCTAACTCTTGCAATTCTGTTCTACAAATATTTCTATCACTAAAGGCATGCCAATTGTCAGTTGTTTTTGGCTGTATCCTATTCCGTTTCTAGCATTTTCTGATGGTATTATAACTCTTTACTTTAAGTTACAACATCACTGTATATTTTACTGTATTATAGCCTCGATTTTGATCCCATTTGTTTGTAATTTAATTTTCTTTTCTATAGATAATGTTATCCAAAATATATAATTCATGCTGCTAATTATTTCTAATTTGCAGGCCCAAGATAATATCACTAATCTCCCATTAACAAACGGTTGGGGAGAAAAGCATAAACTATTTGTGAAGTGGAAATACATTGAAGCAAGGGTAATCTTGAGAAACAAGTCATAGATACATGTTTTTTTATTCAGATGTTGGTGTCCACCACCTTTCAACATTGTTTTATTTTCTAGTTAAACTCGCATTTGTGTGTTAACATTGTTAAAATTTTCCAGGCTGCTGCGTATTATTATCATGGGTTGATCCTCGACGAAGGGAACACAGAGAAATCACACGGGATGGCTGTAGCTGCTTTAAAGGCAGCAGACGAGTATCTCAAAGAAAGTAAAAAGATATGTGAAGCCTTCAACATGGCTCCTCCTCTCTCACGGTAATTTCGATTTTTTACTGCGAATAAAATGCTTATATCTAAGCATTCATACTTTCGACTGGAAAAAACAAATAAATAAGGATATGTTTATATTTGTTTTCATACTTGAAAGTGAGAAACAAATACGTAATCTTTAAGAATCAAGCAGGATTTAAAATTTTACCGCCATAAATATAACAAACTTGAAACAGCAATGATTCCAGATAGCAATAGCTATTTATTCCCGACAAACATGAGTGAAGGGTTTACCTGTTAATGTTGTTTAGTTCTTGTTATACCTGTAAATGGTATTCAGAGAATTTTAAATGAAAATAGAGATCATCTAGAAAGAGTTTTGAGACCCCATTGATTCTAACATTATCCATAACTTGCCTATACTCAATTCCTGCTTAGCATTCTTACTACCTCTTCTAAAAACCACTATCTAACTTCACATGAACAGTCAACGTTAATCTCTTAATAACCTATTTAACATTGTAACATTATTAAAATCAAATTGTTCATCAGTCGTGTATGATTGGCCACTTGCCTGCACAATTTGATATCTGTATGATAATTTTATTTGCTGTATTAATTGAATATAAAATGACATATTATGTTGAATTGTCATCATTTCTTCTTTTACCATTGTTCTTGTAATATAGTCGGATAAGTTTACAAACAAATAGTACTCAGACACTTGGACCAGCTCACCTTATCTTTGTGTTATCTTCAATGCAGAAATCCCCCTCTTTGGGGAACTATGAAGTATCTCTCCGAAAAGATTCCTAAAGATACTTCTAGCAAGGTGCGAATTAATCGGGATCTCTACTCTTATGAAAAGTAAGTTTTACTCTGCTTTCAGTTCTCTACCAATCTATTATTTATACTTAGTAATGGATGAAGAGCAATATAATAGCGACATTTATCTCTAGTTCAGTAGTATATATACTTTTACAGTTTTAGTGAGGGACAAACCCCCAATAACCAGATTGTTTGGTGCTCACATTTTATCATCAAAATTTGGATATCTCAACATTTTACCGAGTCTCAGTACTACTGCTGGATATTTGCAACATTAACTTATTGCGCTTGTATTGACTTTAGGATTATGGAGACAGCACCTACATTGCCAGATTTTGCCCTGGCCTTGAAGCCTGACGAATTTCAGCTACCTGTAGTGGACACCTCTTGGCACAATGAGAAACGAGACAAGGGGCAGGTCAATGGCAATAGAACATGAGTCCGTTGCGAAAGTTATCAAACAACGGAAACAGAAAGCAAATGGACAATTCACAGCAATACGTAGACAGGTCTTTGGTTTCAAAAGCTGAAGAATCATTTTAGAAATTCATGTCTGTTCATTGTCGCTGCTAAACATGATGATAGCATTGTTCAAGTCCCTGTGATGTTATTAGTTACTGGAAGGAGGAAGGTCCTTCACCAAAGTCCAAATAACGTGCATGCTTCTAAATATATATATGTATATTTTTTTTCTTGAATTTATAGAAAGCGGATAGAAGTCACCTACTGTCTGATAGAAAAACATTCTACAAGTCTATGCTGTATTGCTGTGTGCAAACTTTGATAATTACATGTAAAAAAACAAAACAAAAAAAGATTTTCTCTATTTAATTTTTGCTCAAGGAATTGCATGTAACTGTGAATTTTAGTATTTTATCAGAAATGATGGTGAACATGCACTTAGATAAAGCAGCATCCCCTCCCACTTCAATCTAAGAGAAAAGTGCCGGATATTATATGGGGAAAAAACTCTGAAGTTGCCAAACTTTTTTCCCTTCAATTGTATTTAAGTCCTTACAAGTAACCAGAATATGGATCACACATAACTAAAGTCCTTCAGCCTAGACACAATCACATATCTCGACTTTTCTCTTGTCCATACTCCCCTTGAACTTCTCTAGCATATCATTGTTCCTGCATCCCGCCTGCTGCTGCTTCTTCTTCTTCAGCCAATTTCTTCTGTTTCTCTTGTTCTTCTGCAAGAAGTCGGAGTTTACTCAGCAAGTATCTTAGCAATTATATTGGTTTAAATTTACGTGATAACTGACGGAAGAAATAATTTTTTACTAAAGATCAAAATGCCAAAGTAAATTAAATCAACAAAATTCAAATTCTTCAAACTTTCAGGGATGGATTAGTCACTTAATATTGTACGAGGAAAAAACCCTAGTACTTTGGCTCAAGATGACCAAGTTATATACACAGTAATAATAACCTAATCTGTATAAAGTATAAACTAATTATTCTATTAATCTCAGAGCAGTGTGACACTCTGTACCCCAGGAATTACAGCTGAAAAGTTGATATGGTACGTAACACAAAGTTTAAAAATTATTGCTTGATTTATCTTATAATGTTATTTAAGGATGGTATAAGTCTTCATTTTTTTAAAAGAAAGTTTCCACAACAGGACATGGTTGGAAGTGTCTGAACATAGATACATGGCCAGTAAGTGTACAGTTGTTAGATTCAAAATATTTAGAGAAGTTTGCATGTATTTTGCCCAAAATGTAGTGTCGAGTGTCCCTGCCCATGTCTTAGTCTCAGGTATCGAGGTCAGGTGTTAGACACAAGTACTCGAGGTGCTATAAAGAGTAGAGGTAACGTAGCCACCTAGCAAAGTTGCAGAGCGTGTTTACTAGCGCTTTGTGAGTAGGCGCAAGGTTTTCAAGTAAAAGATTGCAATTCAATAACTTTCAAATTGGTGCTAAAGCAATCTCGAAAAGCAAAAACTCGTGAATTTATGTAAAAGAGTAAATTGCCAATTCATCTTCTCATCAAAACAAAACAGTAACTCACTTGCCTCACCTTCTCCTATAATATGTTACTTCTGTGACTATGCCGCATACTATTATAGTATTATATTTGCTAGCTATTTGAAATCATGAATCCTTGATTAAAACCGAAGGATGCATGAAAATTATATATCTGAGTGGTAGTACTGCTTGAGAAAATAAGTTGCCTAATCGCATTGACATTGGTAGATTACATTTTGTAGGTTTGTACTATGAATAAAGATAAAGTAAATATATCATACCCATGAGTTGAAATATTGCTTTTTGTGTACGTTTTTCAAGTTTGTCAAGTTTCTTCTGCACATCCCTTCGAAGATCCCAATTTGGCTTTTTAGGAGCAATATTTAGAAATGGATCCTGAAATACGATCCAAAAATCAAATCCGTAAGGAGCCAAAATATACATGTGTAAATTAATAATCAAGTGCAAGAGATTTTTTACTGGTATAGGACCTCTTTATTGTCCTGTTCTGGAGGTTCTGTTGCTACAGGGTCTTCAAACTTTGGTAGCACCGGTGGAGCAAGCTTACCTTCTTGAAGATGTTTATCATGAGGAAGGTAATTGCGAAATTTCATGTTAATATTGCTGTAAAAGAGATAAAGCCCAATTAATTACAAGAAAAATTGTACAAATAATACAATAAATACACCAAGAGCATGACATATGAAAGTTCCTAAATCTATATCTAGTTGATGGTACAGGCTACTATACCAAAATTCACTGCTTATATAAATATTCCTATCTAATATACATACCGTGTGATTTAGACAGTGCTTCGAATCTCTTACCTACCCACATGTTACTATTCCAGGTCTAACTAGAAAATAGGTATGACAACTGAACTTTGACAAAAAAAGAATAAGTTCAAATTGGTGTAAACTTCATATTACAAAAATGAATACCATTTTCACATTATTTACTCTACAAAACAATCAATGTCACACATACAAAACCATAATATAGTCAAAGTAATGCCACAACTAAAGAGTCAAGAACAATCCATTAACTTTCGAAACAAACTTCAAAACTTAATATTGAATATTCACATAAATACACAAGCGAAACCCAGAAAAATGTTGCTCAAGTGAAATTCCTAAATTTCGAAGTAATAAATAAAGGTTCTATACGAGAGTTAGGGAGAGACTAAAGATAAGATAGAAGCTTACTTCTCATCTGTCTCTCGCTCAACATCTTCAGACTCGTCATCACCCTGAGCTTGAATAGGCTTGTCGTCTTCAGCAGGAGTCTCAGAAAGTTCTCGCGCAGCTTTCAAAGCTCTCAACCTCTCACGACGCTCTGCAGCTGCCTGCTCTACACTCACTTCTTCTTCACTGCCCATCTCTTCACTTCAACACACTTTTATCGCCTATAACAACACAACTATACATTAATCAAAACACACAGAGTAAAAATAACAAAATTGTTCAAATAAAAAAAAATCCGAGTCACCGCTCAACTGACTAGTAGTTTCAACTATATCTAGAAAAACATAATATGAATAATAATCTTGAAGCCAAGTGTCCAACAATGTAACTAATCCGCATTTGCTACACTCAATTGATTAAAATTCTACAATTCCTTTCCAATCAATTCATCAACTACGACTATGTCTAATTTACCTAAAATGATATTTTTCAGAGAATTAAATTTTATTGTTGGCAATGTTTCTTAACATCCTCACTTTTCGAGTCTATTTTCTTTGACTTGGGCAATATTGTTTCCATAATCCATTTTATGATAAGCAGGGCCTAAAATTTCGAATAGCACAATACAATTAACTAACTTCAAGATTAAAATTAGGGCAACAA
>QRFB01010049.1:1018-30033 GCA_008931105.1 Oenanthe javanica
TATATGTTATAATAATTATTAATAATACTTAGTATAATTGTAACGCCCGCAATGTATATAACTATATAAATTTACTGTATAAACCACATATTATAGGTCATCTGGTCAACACAAAGATCCCCTGCCACACGATTGTAGTGGTCGACCTTGGTCAAGGTTAAAATTGACCGTTTTTGTTCAAAATCGACCAGGGTTAACCCGACTAAATTTTTTAGTCGGTTTTAACTAATACCGACCGTTTTTCTAATTAAACCCGACCACATGTTTAGTGGTTACACACATATATTATTTGAACTCCATATATTATAAGTTATCTTTTGTCTTAATAAAACATGTCATTATTATACGACAAGTATCCCAAAACATGCGTTTTACCTCAGTCATACTTCTACTTTACCTCAGTCATACTTCTACTTACAAGACTCTGCTTTACCTACAATACAAGATAATTATGAGCTACACAGTTCAGTAAGTAAAGTAATAAATGAAATGATATACCATTCACATATGCAACTCAACATGTATTTGAATGTATCTTATCTCATTAGTATTTTTTACTTGCTCTATAGTGTTTTATCCCATAGACTTTTCAAGGTAGGGGAAACAATTTTGACTTATCATATATATATATATATATATATATACACACCCATATTAGTCTACACAAGATTTGAGCCTACACAAG
The DNA here is from genome assembly GCA_008931105.1 of Oenanthe javanica. Lineage (NCBI taxonomy): Eukaryota > Viridiplantae > Streptophyta > Magnoliopsida > Apiales > Apiaceae > Oenanthe > Oenanthe javanica. The sequence goes on from QRFB01010049.1 coordinate 1,704, forward strand.
GCTTTTGTAAACTTGTCTTCTCATAACCATGGCATAATACAAAACCATTTGTCATATTCACTTATAATTTAGGTAAAATATATGCATGATCTCATATCATGTAACTAACAACATATATTATTTGAATAACAAGTGAATGTACACATAATACACATAATCTCGTGTTGTAGTTAAGTACTTTACTTNTGTGCTGTAGTTAAGTACTTTACTTACCTCGAATCCCAACTTTCTAAATTCTAATAACGAGCTGTTTTGAGTACCCTTTCATAATCAACTCTTAAAGATACACTGATTTATGTCACATAAATTTTCACGCCTTGATAAAAGTTAAGGGTTCAGGTTATTGCACTATAATAACAAATCTAATTAATATGATTCCATGATAGAGAATGGTAAAAGTTTTGGAGGGAGATAGAAGATATGTAAAAAAAACTATCACCGATACATTCAGAAGAAAATGTCCCTGGAGCTATTTACGGGACTTTTGACATTCAGAAGAAAATATCCCTAAGGCATACATGATTTGAGAATCTCTTAAATTTAGATATGAAGAAGTATGCTCACTTTCTTGGATACGACCTAGTTGAATATTTTAATCGACAAACCTGTTCACTCCATCTAAAGAAGGGTTTTGTTTTAATTTCAGATTTAGTAGTTAATAGGGTACTTGGGTTATCAAAATGCAGTAAGGAAATTATTTTAGAACCATCTAGATGTATTAAGTCAACAAATCCAGGTTATGTTTTAGCATGAATGGTATGTGACAAGATACAAAGATGTCATATTGTAACACAGATTTTTAAACTGAATTTCCTGGTTGTAATGAAAAATTTCCTGATTGAAGTAGAATACAGTGCAATATACAATGTTCTACTTATAGGATGTTTTAAAAATGGATTCTAAAAAATCGAAGTTTTTAAACTTACTTTCTCTTTTTCATTCATAAAATAAAAATTAGGGTGAGTGTATTTGATTTGTAATTGCTAATATGTTAGATATTAGTGCATGATATTTGGAATTGATCATACTAGGATTCTTTTATATATACTACGATTGATAATTGTAAAGTCCAATGTTCTATGTATAAATATGTTTGTAATGATGTGAAAAATAAAGTTATAAATCATGAAATAGTGCATGCAGAATATGTTTGTAGGTTTTTAGAATTATACATAATATGATGTAGAATAAGATCATAGATCATCCAAAGAACAGTGGAAAATAATATGTACAAAAATAAATAAAAACCATAGAATTAGATGTAAATTAATGGTCATAATTTGGTCTTCACTCCTCCACTAAAACCAAATTGATCTTCAAACTGAATTTTGAACTATAAGATAAGAAATAATAAAACGTTTAAAATTGATCCCAACGTTTTAGGAAGGATAAATAAGTAGTAGAATGTTTAAAAGATTTTGAAAACAATTAAACTTCTTCTTATATTTTATAAAAACATTTTAATAAATATTTGAGCTAATTAAATATGTTTTAAAACATAAAACATAGACAAATTTATATAGAATCCTATAACCATTCCAAAACTGTTTTTATTAAATCTTTTTATTATTATAACCGCAATTAAGTAAATATAGTTAACTATTATAAAACAGACTAAAAAAAATCAAATTATGATTAACAAGAACTCTTAATTTAATTGCTTTATATAATCATTAAAAATTTTAAATTTTAGAATGACAGATAATATTTTTAATAACTAATAATCATAAATAATTTTATGTTTTTGTAAAATGTGTGTTCTATTTGAATAAAAGTTTATATATATTTAACGGGTCGAGATCTGCAACAAACCTATGTTGTTTAAGTATTTTTTTAAAATACAGTTTATAACCGTTGGATCATAAATTGGATGGTCAAGATTATAAAAAAAGAACGAACTTTGATTATTAAGAAAACCCCGCCTAGCAGATCTCGGTTAATTAATAACCGAGGTTTAACAAGACTAAAACCGCACGCACACCCGGATTGCAGCAACCAGTTAAAACACATCTGTGAGCAATGCGATTTCTTGCGTATTCATTCAATTTCCATCAAATATTTTGCATATAAAGGTGTGTACACTTTGCCTTCTTTATTTTGTTTTGTTGCTAATTTAGTTATATATATTAATAGAGAGAATGACAAAGAAATTACCTCAACTCCCTAGTAGTAATGTCACAGGATGATGTGGGACGTGCCCACACAACAATCAGTGTTTAAGCATTAGCATACTTAAACAACCTAATCAAAGTTCCAACGATAAACAAACCAACAAAGTAACTTACAACCATCAACAAATATCCATATTAATAAACTAAAGAAACAAGAAAATGCCATCAAGACAATCCTCCCAAAGTCCCACGTGCAGCATCTCCAACAGCAGAGCCAGTATCGCCATCACCAGCCTCATCCATATCACCATACACACAAGTAATGCTGCACCTGCATGATTGTCCTCGTCTATATTGTCATGCATAATATTCACATTAGCAATTGCCTGACTAGAGAGCTCATCTGATTCACCGAAAGGTTCATCCCTGTAACTACTGGATATAAATTCGTTTGGTATAGGATCGTTGAAGATAGAGCCTGGCTTGTACTCTTAAGCTTACTTTTATTTTACTTGTATATATGTATCGAGTGTATGTAGAGTAGTTTCGAGTATAAATGTATGCTTGTGTTTGTTATGATTATTAGGGTTGCGATTCGAAATTAGGATTTGCAATTAGGTTAAAATTCAAAATTAGGATTTGCAATTAAGGATTTGTGTGAATGATATTTCAAAATAAAAGATTGGGAGGGACGTTGGGAATAAGAGGACATGACGAGTACTCTCAGTTATAATTAAGAGAGCCCGTACATAATTAAGAGAGTTCGGTGTACGAGTCTCTCTAAATATGCGAGGTTCGTGTTTTTTTTAAAAAAAATCAATTTTAATCGTCCAGATTATGATCCAATGACTATTAAAATTATATGTTAAACGGCTTAAACAACCTATGTCAAAAACGGTTTAACCATCATTTGTTTGCTGTAAATCCCCATATATAATTGATTAATTCTTGATTTATGTTGCTGTCAAAGGTGCGGGACGGTGGCATGTTAGTGAGGTGTGATCTGTCTCGTAAATTAAATATATTAATTCGTACATGCGTTTTAGTTGTTTGAAACACACTAATATTTTATGTGTTTACTTCACTCAAATTATAACCGTCCTTTTTACGAACTATGATATATATACTGTGATTAACATATCTAGTAATATTTCATTGATTTTTTAAATAATATTTATTTTAATTCTTAACATTAAAAACAAATTATATATTAAAAAATTTAAATTTTAAATAAAATAAAATAAAATTTTATACTTTTGTTTAATATATAAATTAAATTTGATATGAAATTTAATTAATTTTTCCTACATAAAAAGCCAGTAATTTAAGAAGCACCAATTTACATCGGTGAGCTTACCAACGGTATATATATAATAAGTAAACACAAGATTATAAGAGTAAAAATATTTTGTATAAAATGATATATTCGATCGATCAGTGAAATGTTGGAAAGAAAAGGATTCTTGCAATTGTATTGTAATAAATATTATAATATAATTTAGATATGATATCAATAAATAAAATTATTTACTTTAAAATAAGGACTAATGAGATAGCGCTAGCTAGATGAAGAGCCTGGATGCCAAACAGAGCTTATAATAGTTTATTTTGACTTTGAGCTGAAAAATGTCTGTTTTTGTAATAAGTCAGAAGTTGACTTAAANGAAGAGCCTGGATGCCAAACAGAGCTTATAATAGCTTATTTTGACTTTGAGCTGAAAAATGTCTGTTTTTGTAATAAGTCAGAAGTTGACTTAAAACCAGAAATAAGACAGAAACCGACTTAAAATCAGAGGTACGTATTAGGTACATTTTTCAGTAACTTATTTTTTTTTATTTTTCTATTTTGATAAAAGTTATATATATGTTATAAAGTACTAATAGGTCACTTTTATTTTTATTTTTATATTTTTTAAAACTCATAAGTCACTTATAAGGCAAAATTATTCAAACATACATTTTAAGCTCCTGACTTATCATTTTAAACCGCTTTAAGTTATAAGTCACAATTTTAAGTTTAGCCAAACGGGCTCGAACTTGTAATACAATTTTAACTTTTATACATTTAATTCAATTGTGACTAATATTTTATTGATAATATTTAGGTAATATTTAGGTAAATTTATTTTTTATATTATATTTTATTAATATTTACTATAAAATTTTACAACGTTGAGAATTTATGTTAATATAATATAATATTATCTGTAAATAGTTATATAAAAAGAGGATTATGGGGGACTAGAGTGCGAAGCATGGGATGAATGACTAATATTCAGGTAAATTTATTTTTTATATTATATTTTATTAATATTTACTATAAAATTTTATAACGTTGAGAATTTATGTTAATATAAATGTTATATTGTCATATTTTATATAAATCTGTTAACGATGTGAGTGATAATAAATTAATTAAAAGAGTTATTTTGATAATAGTTATTGTATTATAATTTGGACATGTCTAAAATAAAATTTTAGTTGATATAAATCTTTTGGTTATATGATCTCAGTTGGATAACAAAATTGTTATAAAAGATTTGTTTAATTGAAACACGATAGAGTAATCATATATTTTAGAATAAATAAAAATAATATGATAAATAGAATTCTTAAAATAGAGAATATAGAATATAATAAAATATTATCCGTTAGAAGTTGTATAAAATGAGGATTATTGCGGGTTAGAGTTGTATGTATGATATATAATCTTTCTAAATTAGATTTTATTAAAATTGAACGGTCAAGATCTTTTCTATGGTTTATTTAAAATTGGACGGTTAGGATCTTTTGTATGGTTAATCTTGTGACCAAAACTTTTAATGTTTTGACTACAATAATATACAACATTATAACTCATGCGAAACACGGGATGAATTACTAATATTTAGGTAAATTTATTTTTTATATTATATTTTATTGATATTTACTATAAAATTTTATAACATTGAGAATTTATGTTAATATAATATAATATTATCCGTGATGAGTTGTATAAAACGGGGACTATCGAGGGTTAAAGTTGTATGTTATTATACAATGATATTTATATATTTATATTCATAAATTTTAATGATATATTAAATAAAAATTATAGGATAAGTATGATTCTTAAAATAAAAAATATAGAATATAATTTAAATATAATATAATATTATCGGTGAGAAGTGGTATAAAAGGAGCACTATCACATTTAGAATTTTAATTAGATTTTATTAAAATTGAATCGCTAAGATTGTTTTTATGGTTCATGTGGACGGGTAGGAACTTTTCTATAGTTCACCCTGTACCAAAATTTTTAATCTTTTAGCTATAATAATATAATATAGATATAGTATAGATTAGTTTTTTTGTAATAAATATTTTATTTTCGATGAATTTAATTTGAAGAAAAAATGTTTTTTATAGTGTTTACGTATTTTAAATTCAAAAAGATAATTTTGAGGAATCGATCAATTTAAGTGCAATATTATATCAAATTTTTATACTTATTAGAGTGAGCCAATTAAAATGCGAACTTTCAAATCTGCCGGCCACTAGCTTATCTTTCAGGTGTTGTAATCGAGTTATTATTGACCATTTTGTTTTAAGTTTAAAACATAATCCGTTCTATTTTTTTTAAAAATTCGATAGTTAAATAGATGAAGTTTGATTTATAACTGAAACTTATTTACTTAAAATTAAATTTTACAAGATCAGTTTTATAATATTATATAATAATTTATTTCTAAAAACAGGTCAATCTAAAAAAAGAAAAAAATAATTATATGCCTACCTTTCGGGTTCCATTTGGCCTCTTTCATTATAATTAGTTAGGAGTAATTACCTAGATAAAATCATCAAACAACCAAAAATAATAATACAATATGCAATGTTTAAAAAACATTTATAAACCAAAGCAAATATCTAAATGAAAGAAACGCAAGAAGCGGGCAGTAGAATGACTATAATACCCGAAGATCCAATAATATCTATGGGTGTTTACGTACGTATTCCTCTCATCATCATAATACAAAAAGATGACCTTCAATATACATAATAACTACATAGTTACTATTTACGTACGTACGTACTGTTGAGAATATATAAAATACTAATTAACTTGAACAAAACGTAGAGTAAAAGATAAATAAGAAACTATATACTACCATATATCTATCATTCATCATCACCACCACCAAAGATGGAGAATTGGTTGTAAAGCAAGAAAATGACAAGGGCGAGAAGCAAAGCAACTCCAACAGGTGACCCACTAGCCCGATGGATCGAGTCAGGCTGTCCGGTTGAAAATATGGTTGAAACAAAAGACCCGGTTTCTGAAGACAAGAACTGGATTATAAGTAGTAGAATAATGGGTAAAGCAAGAAGGCCTAGTGGTGTTAAAGCCTCAGCAATAAACTCAGTCAAGGCTTCCCCTTGATCACCGAGAAGAGATGGTACAACCACCACTAACGCCACCACGACTATCAGTAAAATACCGTAGGGTGGGCCCCGTTGTTCTTCCATCATCCCTATTGGCTGCTGCATGACTAGCTGATGATGCTTTTCAGTACTAGTAATCGAGCTTTCTTGCGAGGTGTGTTTGTTTTTCTAATTTTCTGTGTTGGTACAAGTGATTGAAATGAGAAAGATAAAGAGAGGTTCGTGTTTTTGAAATAGGTACTTTGGTCTTTGAAGACGCGCTTTGGTTGACAAGTACGTAAACTAGCTAGCTATAGGTAAAAAACAAGACAGAAATGAACGTGTAGCTCTAGTGCTAATAGCAGCTAGGAACGCTCCTACAAATCCTCAATGTTACATCCTCTCCAGATGTGATATATATTACGCGTCCAAATCACTTTTCTACATCGTTCACCACGAAAGGGTGAAGACAAAAGTGACTAAAATAATNTAAGGCAAAAGTGACTAAAATAATTTTTCCATAGGAAATTAAAAATGGTTTACGTGATGGCATTAAAATTTCACTGTTTTAGGATACAAAATATATTAATATTTTATTATTCATTGAGGAAGTTAAAATATATTGATAAATTAGTTTTGGATCTCGTATGGATTAAAACTAATTTTATGACAAGCCATATGGATCTCTTTAATTAATTAGTGTTTATGAGTTTATCTTATTATTTTATGACGAGTCATTTTATTATTTTATGAGAAAAATAGTTAAAATGGTAAATAAAAAAAAAGGTATATAGCCAATGGTGTATATATAGTTAGCATTAGAGGAGGGTTCTAGCTTTTTCTTTTCGTTTTCTAAAATGTAAATGTAGTATTGTTGTGCACTTGTACTAAAAGTTTGTATGTGGAGACAAGCTTTGAATAAAGAAATTGTGAAGTTCGACAAAGCAAAACACTGGCAGCTTTTAGTCAACAACGGGGGGAGGAGTTTTATAAATGTGGCCCATGTGAGACCTATTTGGAGGTAATATGTTAAATGCAAACGAGTGAAAATCTCAATGCATAATATATATAAACTTTTAATTGATTACTACTGGCTTTTGATGATTAATTAACCACATCATGTGTCATAGGGTTGTAGTTGTAGTTTGAACTTTAGTTTAAACGAAGTGCTTGACCCAAACTCAGAACTGGTTTAACGGATACCCAGCTCAGGTTGAATAAAACACTACCCATCACTCAATTGTTTTGGTTAAAGTATACATGATGTATATATATGTTTAACCCATTAATTAATCATATAAGTTATACTCCCGGTCCAAATTAACTGTGTTGTTTAAATTCTTAAGATTAAATTGATCAAATTTTAACTGCGATTTATAAATTATTCTTTTATAATTTTAAAAAACTACAATTTACATTTCGAAGTAGATTATATATAATTTCTAATGATACAAGTTTTTTTAATTTTTTTAATTATATAATAGGTGTAATCTTCGGCGGTCAATTTGACTGAAAAAATTCAAATAAGACAGATAAATTGGGATCCAAGGAGTAACAAATTTCATTAATGAAAAAGGTAATTATAATAAATACGAATTTAGCAAATGGAATCTATACTATATTATTAAAGCCGCAAACGCAAATGTTTGGTTCGTCGGGTCCTTTTGTGTGTCTCACTCAACTTCAAATACAAGTGTCTCTCCTAGATTTGAAACACATTCTTTTAATCAATAAACAACCATGTTTTAATTTTCTCATTAGTCAACCTCTTTAATTTATTTAATATCATAATTTATTAATTAAATTTTATGAATATTAAAATAATATTATTATTTTATTTATATTAATTAAATTTTATTATTGTGTTCTATCTATATTATATATACTTTTATAATATATTACTATAAACGAACTTCTTTTTTAATTAGAATATAGAGTTGTATTCACATCTGATAGCATGTTTCAATTTTCTCATCACTCAAACAGTTTAGTTTATTTAAAATTATAATTTTATAATAAAAATTTTTGAATATTAAAATTATATTAATATTTTATATATATTAAAACATACTCTTTCATTTAAATTTTAATTAAAATATTTTCTAATATATCTGAAACTCTTTTTATTAATAAAAATTTATTAATGCTTTGCACGGATTATTAATCTATGTTAATTAAAATTTAGGATACTGCACATATGCTTTATTTTAGTTCTTAGGATACTGCTAATTATTAATAAAAATTTATTAATGCTTTGCACGGGTTATTAATCTATGTCATATGCTAATTATTAACTGCCCTTGCATGCAATAAACAAAAAATTATTTATTAATGCCGAGACTCTTTTTAACCCGTGCAAAACATTAATAAATTTATTTTTATTAATAAGTAAATAAAAATTTATTAGTATATGCAATAATTTATTTAGGATACTGCGCATATGCTTTATTTTAGTTCTTAGGATACTGCTAATTATTAATAAAAATTTATTAACTGCCCTTGCATGCAATAAATAAAAATTTATTAGTATATGCGCAGTATCCTAAGAACTTTAATTAGCAGTATCCGAAACTCTTTTTATTAATAAAAAATTATTAATGCTTTGCACGGATTATTAATCTATGACTTTAAACTCTTATTTAATGACTTTTATTTTAGTTTTACTATAATTAAAAACTAATTCAAAATTAATATTTAAATTTGATAAAATTAAACATATTTTTTTAATGTAATACTAAGTTTTGTATAAATGAATTTATAATACTCATACATTTTTTCAGTAATTTTTGATACTCAATTATGTATGCTTTTAAAAAAGTAATGATGTGAATATCTATAAATATTCCATTTATTAATATCTTCAATTTTTCAGTATATATAAAGTTAGAAAGATAATAATATTATATTAACATATTATAAAAAGGAATAAAAGGCACTCGAAGACGGTTATATATATATATATATATATAATGTTTGCTATAAAAAAATTAATTGCACACTATTTTAAATCAATTATTTATTTATCTGAATTAAAGTAATTAATAATTGATTACATATTTTCATTTAATTAGATTGATTTTTACCACATTTAAGATTAAATTTCACATGTTTACCATTTCATTGATTAATACTATATGTCAGATTTTGTAGTTTGCCAAGATTTATAAATAATATGTATTAATTTTTAATATTATCTTCTTATAATTATTTATTAAAAGATTTAACCATCCTATTGCATATTTTATTTTAATTGAAATAATGCAATCCTAAAGATACATAATATTATATTCCTTTGAAATAATACAATCCTAAAGATGCATATTATATTCCTCTGGTGATTTATAAATATCTTATGCATGTGCTTTGTGTTTTTATCATTGCTTACCATTGCTAATATTAATGTACGTAACTTTCTTGATATTTTTAGCTCAACAAGTACTAGAAGGTGTTATGCATAGTTATGATATGGAAGAAGATGAAGATGGATGCGAAAAGGAGAACGAAGAGACTTATATTAAGGGGGTTGATCGTGGTACATAATTATTGGGTAAGTTTGGATGATATGGTGCGAAGCGACAACAGAGTTACCCGATTCTGAGAATATAGTTGCCTACATCATCATCACTCTGGAGGCTATTAACGACTACGTGTGGAAACACACATCAAAACAGCAATGAGTGGTGCCAGCACCAGCGCGGACACTATGCCAACACCATTAAATTTCCTGATGTACTCTTGTGTTGGTCTCTAATTAGATAGATATATTTGTCGATCTAAAGATAAAATTTGTATAATAGTACTTGAGGATTGCGATTAAAGAAAACTAATTTGATGTATCTTTTATGGGAAAATCAATCGAAACGTCCTTACGTACACTATATAATTTGTTGGGTTTAAGTCTCTAATAATTTCTTCTCCTTCTTTTTTTTGGCAATTGTATGCTTAAATTACATCACTTTTTAAATTTAAATCCTTAAATAAATTTTGTTCTTAATCATGTCTTAAATTAAGCTATGTCAATTTTTGAGTTTAGGTCCTTAAATAAAATATTTCTTAATAGCGTCCCTAAATTTATTTATTTTTTGATACACTACAAGAATTTCGATTAAATTCGACTAACAAAATATGGTCACTATTAGTTAAATTCGACCCGAGCCAGTCACATTAGGCTAAATTCGACCGAAAGAAGGTTGGTTGGAAGGGAGTCGAATTTAGTGTATCGGTCTAATTTATCTAAATTTGACTGATTTAATTCGACCAACAAATTCGACCAGCTAAATTCGACTAATCGCGGTCATTTTTAAGTCATCTATATTTTTTATTTGAATTTCCCCCCCAATTCAAATATTTTCAACCAAATTTGATTACTTTTATAAATTCGACCGGTTTCTTGCAATCGAATTAAATTCCTTTTTTGGGGGACACATTTTCAGTCGAGATTAACAGTAAAAGTGACCAAATATTTTCGACCGATCTTAAATGCGACTAGATTCGGTAGAATTTAATTCTGGAACTTATTTGACTGCAATTAATCTCAAATTCGACCAAAGTCAGTTTCGATCGAAAATATTCGATCACATTTAACCGGTCTTTCTTGTAGTGATATATAATCATCATTTTCCCAATATTTTTGATATTATTATTATTGAAGCAATAATAAATGCAATAGTATAAACAATCAACTTGCTTGCCTCTTACCACATAAAATTTNTCAACTTGCTTCCCACTTACCACATAAAATTTACCAGAATTTTTTTGTTGGAATGATAAAAACTTTCCTACCGCTATCAAAATCGATAGGTTATACATTTATAGTATCAGTGGGACTCAAAGAACTATATCAATCGAATATCCGTACGTTACACAGAAATTAGCAAGGTTGGTAGGTTTTTTTAAGTAATACGTAATTAGTAGGTTTTAATTATTTGGGATGTTACCCCATATATATTCCACATCAACAAAATTGTCACTTTTGAGACACTAGAATTAACGTTTTTTTTGCTAGGTTAAATATTTTTATTTTAAAGATTAAAAGGGTAGCTCCTAGCGGAACTACCTCGACTCCACAAAGGAGTAAAAGTCATATTACAACATAAGGGAGAAAACTCTCAAATTCATGGAAGAAAAGGCATTGAATTACAACAAAATCAATGCCTAGAAACTAAGCTATATATTAAAGACTACAATTAGACATTCTTCTTTGTGACACAAAAAAGTGCCCGAGCTACCTCGTCTTCAGCTTCAGCTTCATTCTGCTTGCTTATGGTTGCATCATCCCCAACCATAGCCATATCATTCTGCAACTGATCATCCCCAGAAATCTCTGCATAGTCCCCCATTTTGTTCAATGCTTACATTTGAGCATGGACCTTACCTTTTCCCATAGCAATAACACCTCTATAACCAAAGTTGTGATATCCACGTGAGTAGCTACCACTACAAGAAAAAGGGTCAAAATTGACCGCCGAAATCAGTCGGTTTAAGAGTTAAAATCGACCGATGGGTGTGGTCGGTTTTAATCTAGTCAGTTATGACAGTTGGTTGGGTTTAAGGGTCATAATCGACCAACATATCGGTCGGTTATGAGGCTTTATCCCTGGTGAAAAATGGCCCCACACGTGCCACCTGGAATCCACGTGTCGCTTAAAATTGACTGACGGTCGGTCGGTTATGCTCGAACATAACCGACCGAACACCCGTCGGTTATGAGTCCTTGAAATGCCATTATTAAAATCAACCGATTTCATTTTGGTCGGTTTTCTAGCAGAACCCCGTTAAATCGACCGATATAACCGATCGATTATCAATCGATTATGGGTCCTTGAAATGTCACTATTAAAACCGACCGATGTGCACTTCGGTCGATTTTCTAACAGAAGCTTATTAAACTGACCGATATAACTGACTGATTGTCAATCGTTTATGAGTCCTTGAAATGTCATTATTAAAACCGACCGATGTGCACTTCAGTCGATTTTCTAACAGTACAACCTTAAACCGACCGATATAACTGACCGACTATCTAAGAAATTAGTCGGTTTTATTATTAAGCAATTGGTTATATCACCTGTGGTCGGTTTTACTGGGTTCTCAAATGGTAAAAATTGGTCGGTTTTAATGTTTGTTGGTCGGTTTTACTGGGTTTATTAAAAAAAACTAGCTACTGCAGTCTATATCACTCCATACCCTGTAGTCTATACCAAGCCATCAAAAATCAAACCACATTCAGTCTAGCTAGTACCAAAGCATACTCAATAGTCATAATCAAACCAACATATCATCCAACTACATTCATAATTAACTGAATGCATCCAACCAACATATCCTAATTAAATTACACATTGCCTACAAATTATCCAAACAACATTCATAATTACAAGTCAATTAACAACCATCCATCACAAGTTCATTCAGACAAAGAAAGACGACTAGAGTCCGTCCCATCATCGCCCATCTCCTTGTCTTCGTCATTTCCACCATCGCCGTCGCCTTCACTCTCACCATCACTTTCGCCCTCCGCACCTTCGGACATCTCATCATCATCTGTATAATCCTTTTCCTCGACATTGCGTTCATTCTCCTACACACATTTATAAATCAATTAGAAGTAATAATAAAAGACTAAATAGGCTAATTTAGATCAATTATAAAGAGGTATATAGGTTAATATTACCTCACGCATTTGCATAACTTGTCTTTCACTTTTTTGGAGGATATCTTCGACCAAAGTAGTTACAATATGTATCATTTCTCCGGATATGAGTTGATTCCATTGAATTCTTCTACTTTGATCAGCGGATGGATCGAAGGCCTCAAGTGCAGTCCGTGCAAAATTAGTTATTTCATCATCAGATAATTGGTGAGAAAATTGCGTAGGATTAGCACGAACCTCAATAAGAACATTCTTCACCACCGAGAAATAGACATTGTCGGGGAGGATTAGTTATTTTCTTGTAGCAGATGAAGAGGATGATCCGGCTTCGCCTCGATGAGCGTCCTGTAGCGTGTAGCTAGTGTAGGCACAATATCACTAGCTCGAGCATTGGGGTACCCGACAACATAATTCTTCTTTGATTTGTCGCCTTCGGGTACCCCGGTTGCTTGCAACCACCATTCTAAGGGCTCGTCTCAATCACCCATTTGAGTCACTGATACCGGCATCCTCTCCAAAATATCGGCATATCGTTCATACACATAAATGAAGTTGGATCAAAACATTTATAACCAAAATAAGTTACATTACAATATATATATATATATATATATATACTCGAAGCAAATAAAAAAATGGACAAATTGGATAAAGTAAGTACCGCAATGTGCATCACCGCCGGAGTGGTATACACGAGATGATTCCACACCTCAAGGAGACTAGGGGGCTTTCGACTATTCTTTCTCATTTTCTTTCAAACAAAATAAACTAAAATTAGCATTTTAAATAAGTTATAATGTGTGTATGTGTGTGTGTGTGTGTTTAATTACATATATACTTAATTAAAAAAATATACATCTTTCACGCTATTAAAAGATCTAGCACCGGCACTATGTAACCTTTCCAATTTCTGACGGTTGGCGGATGCAACCTTTGACCTATGCAAGTGCCCGTCACTCTCCCAAAATTTTAACAAATCATCCCAAAATTTGACCGACCAATAAGTGGATTTTAATGTCTTTTTATCAACTCCCTTCTCCATTGATTGGAGGTCAACCCTTCTTTTCATTTCATTCATAGTCCTCTTGCATGTGTTCTTGATATGTTGTTCAATTATATCCTTTGCTTTCGTTCGGCTTTGTCCTCTTTGATGCTTATAATATTTCAACAAAATAAACTCAAGTTTAAACTCAAGAAATAAGCATAAATAGTCATAATGTCATATAGTTAAAATTTGAGAATTAACTAATTGTTATTTACTCCAAATTCCTCAACACGTTCTTTCAACCATTCGGGATGATGATAATTAATATCACTATAAGTGTATTGACCTATGGCCAACTCTCCCGAATCATCGCAAGCAACGTCTTTTTGGTCATATCATTTTCAATACTACATATAAAATATATTGACAAATATTAACAAACATGCTAACACAAATAAAGTAAACAAAAAAGTAAAAAAGAATTACTAAATGCAAGTTACCAAAATAAACATGTACGCAATTAAGCAATCTAAAAACACAACATAAATTAGACTTACTGTCCACCGGAGATATTGATACGCATTGGTTTACTTAGAATCTTTTAATCCATACATTTCGGTTGAATGTGTACGCAGCCTCCTTACACGCCTCCACGCACCACCCTCCGTGTTTTCCAAATCGGCATCCGATTCGGTTTCCTCATCACGAATACCCAACATACTCTCCATTGTTTCTTTTCCCTTTCCCCACTTACTCTAAGCCGTGTCCTTCCCCTTCCCGCTATCCTTGCCCTTGCCCTTGCCATTCCCGGTATCCTTCGCCTTTCCTTTCCCTTATCATTTTCATTGCCTTTGCCTTTGTTAGCCATCAAGGCCACAAATATGATACCAATAATCACGAACCACCAAATGAGCCCCTAAATATAAACATGTACAAGTTACAAGTTAGTGTAAAATCATAAAAAAAACTAAAATAAAAAGCAAACACTAAAATTAAAGCCCCAACTCATAACCAAAATAAAAAAATCAAATAAAACAAGTAAAATAAAAAATAACACTCCAAGTTATAAACACTAAACCTATATGAACTACAATGAATTAAACAAGTAAATACTCGTGTACCTAAATTAAATCCCCAACTCGTAACCAAAATCAAAAAATAATCAAATAAAACAAGTAAAATAAAAACTAACACTCCAAGTTATATATAAGAAGCAAACAAAAAATAAAAACAAACTCCAAACAAACTCAAGTAATTTAATTAAACAAGTAACTAAATTAGTAATTATTTAGTAAATCATATGCAAATCAAAAAATATGAACTAAAAATCCATATAAGCAACTAAATTAGCATACTTTGAGCTACTTATATTAATTAGCATGCATATATACTCCTATTATATTCAAGTGCCACTTTTTGAGCTAAAGGGGCCACTTTGAGTTAAAGGGGTTCATCAACATTCATACCTATATATGCAAATGTCTAATACTAAAATCAAATGAGCCAATAAAATGAACAAAAACTCATAACCGACCAATACGTGCATGGAAATATGTATAGCCTATATATACAAATCCTAAAATATGAACCAAGGGCATAAATACCAAATATAAACTTATCAAATGGATTAATTAATAACCAAAACCCAATGTAAATCCTAAAATATGAACTTATAAGTATAAATATAACCCAATATAAGAATAAAATACAAAAAAATATAAACCCATTTGCAAAAACAAGACATATTAAACAGGACATACAAAAAATCGGGGGTTGAAACAGGACATAATTAGCAGATTAAACATACAAATGCAAAGAATAAAGGATATGCAAGTATATATAGGAATGCAAAGAATCAGGGGTTGAAAATCACCATGTTTGATGAAGAATTTACATGGTTTCTTATAGAGATTCGAGTGTTTGAGCTTCCTCTCGCGGATAATCGAGTGATTTTGGCCATTTCACAGAGATTTGAAAGTGTTTAGAGAGAGATAGAAAGAATAAATGACTGGCAATTTTGTGTATATATACCAACAATAAAACCGACGGTTCGGTCGGTTTTGACTTTGAACCCTGTGCAGAGCCCCAAAATCGCGTCGTTTGTATTAAGGCGGGGGTTTTAATTTTTTCTAAATTTTTTAATTTCCCCCTAAAAGTTATAATCAACTGCTTCTATAAAAAATCGGTTGATTTTACTGGGTTAAGATTAGGGTTACGGTCAGTTATAATTAGGGTTACGATCGATTTTAATATAATGAAATGCTTTTTACTTATAAAAAATCCAAATATAATAATTGAAATGAGTTAATTTTTTATTTATAATATCGATTTTATAAAAAGTTAATATCTGAAAGGTTGAATTGCTAAAAATATTAAACTTCGTTTTAATTTAGAGTGTATGTTAGTATAACCCTAATATGAGAACACGTATTTGTAAAACGTCATGTCCCGTTTATAAACTAACATATCACACAATTTGTAATATATACATATTTATATATTTAAAATATTGTAAAATATATTATATTAGTAAATATTAAAAATGGCTATTTTTTTATATTTTTATTCAATTTATAAATAATATTTAAAATAACTATATGACTTTTTTAATATTTGAATAATAAAAAAATTTATAATACAAAATAAAAATGCTTTTATAAAAATATTTTATGTAAAATATACCCAACTCAATTATATTTCGAATTTATTTTAAATATTTACTAGTTAATAACTAATATACATAATTTAAGTATAATATTTTTTTTAAATAAAATAAAATGGATGAGTTATAACCGACGGATGTGCCAAATCGATCGGTTTTGTAGCATAAGAGAATAAAACCGACCGATATAACCAACTAGGTGACCAAGAAATCGGTCGGCTTTACTGGATACCTGAATGGTAAAAAACGGTCGATTTTACTGGGTTTGCAAAAAACAAATTGACTCTCTTTATGTAGAACCATTATATTCCAACTAATTAATCATCAAAATACTTACCAAAACACTTATTAATTGTTTGAAATTATTTTATTAAAAACCTTTTTTGCCTTAGAATTATTTATATTATTACTATTATTGTATTATTATTATTATTGTTGTTGTTGTTGTTATTATTATTATTATTATTTATGTTTAAGCAAAAAAATAATCAAACATCAAACATAAACATTAAAGACTTATATATATATATACATATATATATATATACATACATATATATATATACATACATATATATATATACATACATATATATATATACATACATATATATATATACATACATATATATATATACATACATATATATATATACATACATATATATATATACATACATATATATATATACATACATATATATATATACATACATATATATATATACATACATATATATATATACATACATATATATATATACATACATATATATATATACATACATATATATATATACATACATATATATATATACATACATATATATATATACATACATATATATATATACATACATATATATATATACATACATATATATATATACATACATATATATATATACATACATATATATATATACATACATATATATATATACATACATATATATATATACATACATATATATATATACATACATATATATATATACATACATATATATATATACATACATATATATATATACATACATATATATATATACATACATATATATATATACATACATATATATATATACATACATATATATATATAGATACATATATATATATATACATATATATATATATATACATATATATATATATATACATATATATATATATATATATATATATATATATATATATATATATATATATATATATATATATATAAACATAAACATCTAAACCCCAAAGGGGATACATCCTATAAAAACCAATACACCCAATTAATCATTAAAAAACTTACCAAAATACTTATTAAACCATCAAATTAAACTTACATTATCAAATTACTTTACAATCGTCATTGTTAAATTAAAAACCAATACACCCAATTGTCATTATCGTTTCCATCATCATCATCATCTTTTTCTTTTTCTTCTTCTTCTTCATGAGATTGTTGCACAAATGGAATTTGACCATATTGGGCGAAATCAACGAACAAAGAAAATGATCTCTCCTCCACATTAGATCTTTCTTCTTGAAAAGCATCCTCGATATCATTTGACATATTGGTTGATTCATCTAGCGGACGACTTTTAGATTTCACCACTGTATATAATTTACTTTGTGGATTCAATACATTAGATGCATAATATACTTGAGAGGCTTGACTAGCTAAAATAAAAACCTCGTTGGACCTCAATCTTGAAGTTATATCGATTGTCATGTCTCTATTTTTATCGATCTTTACGCCATTACCGGCACTATCAAACCATATACATTTAAACAAGTATGCATGATTCCCTCCTTGATAAATAAGTCTTACAATTTCTTGTAATTGACCATAATAATCAAGTGTATTTTCATGAGAAGTGCCTCAAACTATAACATCGGAATTCAATGTAGATTTTGTAGAAAATTTGTATCCATTAACATGACAAGTCTCAAATGTCATAACTTTAAGTGTCGGTCAGTCAATCAAGTACTTGAAATGGGGTCCTTCTACCTCATCGTTCTCAACCTATAATAATTTAATTGTTATCAAGAAAAAAGCAAGTAACTAATGATAAAATTCAACAAGTAAAATACCTTTTTTTTAAACCAAGCTTTCAATCAAGTCTTGACAAAATGATCCATTTCTTGAGGCATTGTTGTTAGACGTTGTTAGAGAATGTGATTTTGATACCTTCTGCAACATATAAATAATATAAACATGTCGATAATTGTTACCTTCTAAATACATAAATAATATGATCATTAATAAGGATAATTGGTACCTTAAGTAAGATTGAACTTCTAGAGAGTTTAAAAGAACACATTCTTCTTCTAGTTGTCGCTCATCATCATTCATATATCGAGTTCCTTCTTTACCAAGAGATTCAATTGGAGTTACAAAAACTCCCAATTTTTTGGAATTATCATTATCAAATGCAACCTCATGACGTCATTTTTTGTTATGGATCAAGTCAGAGGCAAAGTAAAATGAACAAAAATTAACAATTTCATCTTCCATATATCGTTCGGCGATTGAACCCTCGACCCGTGCTTTATTTCCAACTTTTTGTTTTAACTTTCCTAATAAGCGCTCAATAGAATACATCAAATGCCAATAAGCAGGTCCTGCGAGTCTACATTCTTCTGCTAAATGTATAACCAAGTGTTCCATAGAATCAAACCATGTTGGAGGAAAAATTGTTTTCAACAAATACAATGCTCTAATCACTGATTTTTTCATCATATCCAAATCTTTTCTTACAAGAACAGGTGAGCACACATCTTGAAAAAAATTAAAATAGCAGTTATGGCATCCATAATAGGTTCCGGTAGAAGCTCACGAAGTGCAAGAGGTAATAACTTTTGGAGAAAAATATGACAATCATGCGACTTAAAACCAAAGAATTTGCACTCGTCAATATTATAACAACGAGATATATTTGAAGAATAGTCGTCCGGAAGTTTTAGTGAGATAATCCATTGAGCCAAAAGTTTGGTTTGTTTTCTAGTAAGAGAGAATGGTGCCTTAGGTTTCTTTCCATCTTTCGAATACCACAAATGAGGCAATACATTAAAGTGTTTGCAATCCAATAATGCTTTTTTGTGATCCTTTGACTTTGCGGCATTTACAATGGTGAAAAATATTTTTTCAAACACATTTTTTCGGTATGCATGATATCAATAGAATATCGCAAAGCATGTGATGACCAATAAGGTAGTTCATAAAATAATGGGACATGATTATAATGGTGCTCAACCCCATAGTCAGGACTCCCTAACTTGGCAGTAGTCTTTCTAGGTGGTGGAAAGATTAAACTGTCTAGTAAATCCTTCAAGTAATCCCCATGTAAATGACCACACCACAATTTATTTTCAGTACTATCAAACAAATTATTTCTTTTACGTAATGGATCATTTGGATCAAGAAATATTCGATTTATGCCATAGAAACAACATTTACCATAATGTTTTAATTGAAAGCCTTATACACTTCCATGACACACCGGACATCCCATTTTTCCTTTATCCGACCAACCACTTATCATACTCATAGCGGAAAAGTCACTAATAGTCCACATAAGTGCCGCTCTCAATGCAAAATTTTGTTTGGTAGATTGATCATAAGTTTCTACTCCGGTACGCCATAATATTTTCAATTCATCAATGAGAGGCCTTAGATATACGTTAATATCTTTGCTAACACTATCTGGACCTGGCACTATATCGGTCATAAACATATACGGCTTTTTCATACACATCAAAGGCGGGAAATTATAAATGACAATTATTATGGGCCATACACTATATGTTTTTCTCGTTTTACCAAATGGGTTGAAACCATCTGTCGCAAAACCAAACCTCACATTACGAACCTCTTGGGAAAATAATGAGAATCGGAGGTCAAAATTTTTCCATTCGTCTCCGTCAGCAGGATGACTAATTTCTCTCTCGTTGATTTCTCGATTTTTATACCATCCCATATGTTCAGACGTGTGTGCCGACATATACAAGCGTTGTAGTCGAGGAATTAAAGGAAAATGTCTTTAAAAAATTTGGGTATCTTTTTACCATTTTTCCTTGCTACGTCTTTGTGACGATTACAATCACATATATCGCATATAATCTTATCCTAGTCATCTCTGTAAAATAACATACAATCATTCTTGCATGCATCAATTTTTTCATATTCAACCCTCAAACTCTTCATAATCTTTTTCATATGATAATAATATTCGGGCAAAGTGTGTTGCTTTGGCAACACATCCATAATAAGTTTAATTAAACTATCAAAAACTTTATCGCTACAATGGGAAACATTTTTTAATTCTAATAGTTTAGATGTAAAACTTATTCTTGTATATTTTGTATTTTCGGGATAGATGGGAACTTCATTTTCAACAATCACCTTATACAAATTTTTAGCGCTATTATTTGGAGCTTCTTCTACATTACTAGTACCCGTGGTATCATAAAAATCATAATTTTCACCCGTAAAATTATGTAACATCGCATTAAAATCTACCGGTTGTTCTATCCTTGAAGATTCCCTATGATGATGAGAATGTGATTGTCGATTCTCTTCCCTTCGAACAACTTCACCGTGCGAAGTCCAGACCGTATAACCCTCACTCATCCCAATCGAGATTAAATGAAATCTAATTTCATCAATTGGCAATCAATTCAAATTTTTACATTTTTTGCAAGGACATTTTGTCTTATCTCCCTCCATTCCATTTTTACTTGCAAAATCTAAAAAATATTCTACACCATATTTATATTCGGGACTTAGAGAAATTTTATCACTTTGTAATCGTTTACATATCCAACTTCGATCATTGTTTGCCATCTACATAAATATATATTATAAACAATAATTTAGCATGCTAACAAAACATTAAAAGATCAAAAAATAATTATAAATACACATGCATTTATATAGAATTATGAAAAAAATACATACATACATACATATATATATATATATATATATATTCAAAGTAAGGAAATCTTACATTATATATTCTTTGTGTTCTATCTCCTTTGATCTTCTTCTTTGTGTTCTTCTTCTTTGTGTTCTTCTCTAACTTTACTCTTCTAAAAAATGAAAGCTTAGTACTAGCTTGTATTAAAAAAAGTAACTATTAAAACTGACTGAAGGTCGATCGGTTATATCTTTTAAAGTAAAATGGCACCGTTTTATCTATGACAGTACACAAGTTTTAATTTAAATTATTTTAATAAAATTTTCCGTACGCATTAAAACTGACCGAGGCTCCACAGTCGGTTTTATTCTTGCCATGTTAGACTCAAAACCGACCGAATAACGTCAGTCAGTTTTTGTGTCTGCCACGTCATCCACACAGCGTCGTTTCTTTTCTTTATAAACCACAAAACTGACCGATTACTTGTCGGTCGGTTTTATCCCCCACAAAACCTACTGATCACGTGTCGGTCAGTTTTAACTCTCCCACTTTTCCGTCGATCGATTTTGTGCGGTCACTTTTAACCGTTTTCCTTGTAGTGTACATGAGTAGCACTCAATCTTTCAAGTTTGTCAAGATCATCAAGTCCATCCAGTGAAACATGGCAGTCACAGAGGGTATCAGAATCAAAGTGCAGGTCCCCAAACGCAACATAATTGACTCTATTAGGGAAACATGAGGTGTGCTCGTAGGTGACCTTGACAGGAGTGTCACCCAAATTCTCATTGTCATCTCCATATAGGGGAACACACATAATGGGTGGCTTAGCAGTAGGGATCAGTTCAACCGACATAGTACATGTGACCAAGAAAATTCGTAAGGTACTCAATCCCTGGTTTGTTAAGGTAAGGCCTGGGAATGCAAGTCATGGTAACCCAAACAAAGTTGGCAATAGCAAAGCGGTAACTGAAGTTCAAACTGAGCTTCCAAGATTTGACTACAAAGACATTGTTTTTAAAAACAAGAC
The DNA here is from genome assembly GCA_008931105.1 of Oenanthe javanica. Taxonomy (NCBI): domain Eukaryota; kingdom Viridiplantae; phylum Streptophyta; class Magnoliopsida; order Apiales; family Apiaceae; genus Oenanthe; species Oenanthe javanica. Next base: position 24,458 of record QRFB01010049.1, read on the forward strand.
AACCCATGTTCAAGACATCATACATACTCTGCATATGGTGAAAGACTAAGCTAAAAAAATCCCCTAGAATTATAGTCTAGACTACTAATACTAGTTAAGCCTTCCATCACAAGATCTTTTAAAATGACAATAGGGATAAAATTCCCAACAAGAAACCCAATTAGAGCATGATTACTCATTAACATAAGCTGAACAACATTAATATCAGACTTGCTAACAAGGTTAGTGGCTAATAGAGAATCGCTTTGAGTGTAGTTCAGAGTGGTTACCTGAGTTTTGAAGCTAAAAAACCCATCATCATTCACAACCCTTTCTACCAGAGGGAATTTCTTGAAGGTGTTTGAGGAGGAGCCAACAGCTTGCGGTAAATTGTTCAAGATAGGTTGAAGAGATAACCCAGAAATATTCTTGTGAATAGTTGAGAGTAGGTAATTTCCAACATCTGCTAACCACTCTTTGTTCTTAGAGCATAAAACTTCACCACCCCTGAAAAGACGAAGCTTCAGGTGAAGGCGCTTGGTCCACAACTTCAGAAGAAGAGTCCATGGGAGAATCTAAAGAGGAAAAATCCTACAAATCGGGAAGGAAGGCAACATCGGAGTCGGATGAATCAGGGGAAGACGAAGTACAGTAATGAGGAAGCAAGATTAAGAAAAAAGGGAGAGGATGGAGGAGGCGGCTGCTAGGATTTGAGGAGGGAAGGTGAAAAGGGAAAAGAAAAGGAAGGGAAAGGAGAGAGAAGAACAAGAGGGAGTCGACTATAAAAATTTTGACCACTTTTCGATTAGAAAGTAAAACCTACAAATAGTGGTAGGTTTTATACAAGACCACACTTTGCCACATCATCTCCCCTAACTCTAAATGTTGTCGTTTGATTTTATATGATTCTGATTAAGGATCAACCATGACTCGTAGGTTTTATCAAGCTATTTCGTGGGGTAGGACCCCATATTACATATCATTTTTAGTGAACGATTATCTAGGACACAAACTATCTTTAAAGTACCTATTTTCCTTTTTACTTTTGTTTTGTGTGGTTTTAAATGAAGATAAGGACTTGAAGAGCATGAAATAGGAGCAAAAGAAGGAAAAAACAAAAAAGTGAATATCAAGCTACCATATACAACTCATGATATCTCATAAATAATTTGATATTGATTTCAACTCTAGGTATATTTGAGGAAATATGCCAAAATCTCATTTCATATATATCAGCTTGTGTATATTTATATTTTCTGGTAGCATTTATATCAACATCAGTATATAGAATTGCAGCTTGTTCTCAATCCATAAGATTCATGACACCAAGATTGGGAACAATAGTATATCGTACCACACCATTTTGTACCTCCTTGATGTAGGACAAGAGTCCCAGAATTTTTAGTATCTAGAAAATAAAAGTTCAAATTATATTGCACTTACTTATATTATATTATATCTATGTTCGGTTAGAAAGTTCCTAAATTATATCGGAATGATTTATATTATATTTTCATATCAGGGATAATATATATTATCTCTAAACATTATAAAAATGAATGAATTACTGATTAAACGAATTAAACCTTAAAAAGTTTTCTATTCTTTTCTTGTAGATTCAAGAATTCTTTATTGTGTTCAAGGATTGCCTTGTGGATTCAAAGTGTTTAAAGAATTCTCATGTAAGAGTCATTCATTTATATTTTTAAGGATCTAGGTTAATTTGTTTATAGATATATTATACTTTGTATCCATTCAAGGATAATGGTGTTTTGAAACCATTTTTTAAAGGTGTGTTGTCTATTTGCACAAGTGATGGGTTTAAAGAAGTTGTAGTTGTTCAAGTTCTGTGTTAGCAATATTAACAAAAATTATGATGGATTATTCAAGGTTTATTGCCACAATATATTGATCTTGTTGAGGAGTGTAAAGAAATGATTCTAATAAAACATTTGCCGGAGAGATAAGTAACATGCAAACATAGTCATTTTAATTTATCCAAACGTTAACTTGAGGTCGAGTTTTTCACAATTGAGAGGGAGGACAAGAGGCCCGGAATTTTTAGTATCTAGAAAAAGAAAGTTCAAAATATATTGCACTTACTTATATTATATTATATCTATAAGTTATGTGGGAAAATTCTCAAATTATATTCGGATAATTTATATTATATTGTCTTATAAGGGATCATATATATATAGAGAGAGATTATCTCTTAAATTTTAAAAATGAATGAATAACAGCCTAAAGAGTTTTTTATTCTTTTCTTGTGTATTCAATAATTTTTCTTTGTGGATTTAAGGTGTTTAAAAATTTCTCGTGTAAGANAATTTTAAAAATGAATGAATTATTTTTTGAATGAATAACACCCTAAAGAGTTTTTTATTCTTTTCTTGTGTATTAAATAATTTTTCTTTGTGGATTCAAGGTGTTTAAGAATTTCTCGTGTAAGAGTCCTTCGTTTATATTTAAGGATCTACGTTTGTTTATAGATATATTATATTTTGTAACCATTGGAGGATAAAGGTGTCATGAATCCATCTTTCAAATGTTTATTGTCTATTTATACAAGTGATGGGTTTAAAGAAGTTGTAGGTGGTTCAAGTTCTATGTTGGCAATGGTTAATCAAGATTATGCTAGGATTGATTCAAGGTTTGTTGATATAATATATTGATTTTGTTGAGGAGTTTAAAGAAATGATTCCAGTAAAATGTTTGCGTATAAAAATACGACCATGAAGAGATAAATAACATGCGGATATAGTCCTTTATGTATCCATGTTAACTCGAGGTCGAGTTTTTCACAAGTGTGAGGGACTAATATAGGACAAGAGACACATGATTTTTAGTATCTAGAAAACGAAAGTTCAAATTATATTGAACTTACTTATATTATATTTTATCTAGTAATTTAGGTGAGAAAATTTCTAAATTATATTGGGATCATTTGTATTATATTTCCATATCATGGATAATATATATATTATCTCGAAATATTGTAAAAATGAATGAATTATTGATTGATTGAATGAATTAAACCCTAAAGATTTTTCTCTTCTTTTCTTGTGGATTAAAAGATTAAGAATTTATCATGTAACTATCCTTCGTTTATATTTTTAAAGACTAATCTTAATTATTTATCCCTAAGCTTCCGTTCTCCGTCACTCCTCCCCATAAAAAATCAGCATGAGAACCTCAATCTTATGAATGATCCCGATGGGTAGGAATAAGTAAGAAGCCCAGAAATTTAGAGTGGCAATTAAAGAGAAAAAAATTCAAAAGTTTCATGCTCCATGATATTATTGCTTATACTTGTTATTGCTGGTGCTCATCTTGCACACTTAGAAGTAGCCTTGCCAAAGAGATACCTTAGGGTTTTGATTAAGATTGGTTCATGACAAGCTGCATTAATATAATGGAGGTGCTTCTCTGCATCAAGAAGATCCTAGCTTATGTGCAGGATGTTCTAGTTTGTGCTGGCGCTGCTCGAAATGAATTTAGTGACTCTCGTATGGACATAGATGGCATTATATTACAAACCTTTATTAGTTTTATTAATTTGACGAACTTTCTTCTTAAATTATTAATTTATCATCCTTATAATTAAATTGCACTTTTGTTTGTATAATGGTGTCTCTTCGCATTCACAATTACTATATATGTTTTTTTTTCCCGAGTCACCCTGGCAGTGCTAGAGATGATCATGGTTTGTTTCTCACTAGCTCTTATGCCAGCGTTCCTTTTGAACCTTGAATTTAATATGTGCTAATTCTGCACAATATTTGTTTCTTCTATGTTTGTTTAGAAACTCTTTTACAAATATGATCTAATTAATTTCTAATTCTGTAGAAAATAACTTATTTTATTTCCTTAATTTAAAAGAGGCTAGAGTATATACTGGAGTATATATTTCAAATATCCTAATATATATCTTTAAGGTTGAAATTCACAAAATTAATAAATAAATGACAAGTTTTAATGAAAATACTTATTAAATATATTATATACTCATGTACTTTTGTACGGAAATATTAACCCTCTCTAAAATATTGATAAGTTTTCTTATTTGTGAGATAAAAGAATTATTGAAAACTAAATTCATATAATGAATTTGAAACTACTGCGGAGTGCATTATTACATAATTGATAGATGCCTGTCAAATTTAGAATTTAAATTAATTTTAAATATATCATTAGGAGCCTTTTAAGTAATAACTTAATGCTGATATCATTTGGATCATTTTATTTTAGATTACTAAACTTAACTCATCTAAGTTTCATCATAATCGAGAGGTACTTCGAACCAACAATTCAACTTGTGTTGCTGTGTATGATGCTGCATTTATTCAATCTTTTAAAAATGTTAAAAAAAATATTAAGTGCCAATATAAAGCATGCATGTGAACAATTGATCTTCATAGGTAAAACGTTTGTAGTAATAATAATAAACTTAAACGAAAAGATTTTTGAAGGGCATAGCAATCTTGGGCACAGTCTGAATTCTGATGATCATATTGGTGGTTTATGATGATTGTCTCAGACTGTTCGCTAGGCGCTCTGATAGGTGTGGCCGAGTGGGGTATCATTGTCCCTTGCATATATAATTCATGCAATATAATTTGTTAGATCCTCACAAAACGCTTGATGTATCCATTCATCGCCGATTTTTTATAACAAATAGTAATAAAACTAGGGTTTTTGATGGGAATGCATCAGCCTTAAGTTATCTTATCCACGATTCTCGGGTAGCTCCTAGATTTTTTACTATCTGCCATACATGATTCTCCTTCGATCTTAGCTCAATTCAAAATTTATTGAAAATTAATATTATTTATTGATTTATAAGTTATATTAAAAAAAATGTACTTCCCGTCTATATTTCTCTTTACCTAATTGTCACTAAAAAATTATTATAAAATATTTAAATTTCTTTCAACCAACTAAACACATAAAATTAGTAAGATATCATCTAAAAATTAAACTAATTTGAGAAATACATATTCATAAAGCCAAACAAACTTCAAAATTTTATTATATATATATAATTATATTTTATATTATATCTTAAAATATATCCATATCAAAATAATATCAAATACTCCTTTTTATTATTTTTTTAGACAATATTTTTTCCAAACAACACAAATTTTAATCAGGTTGGAGTCNATTTAATATATATATATATATATAATTATATTTTATATTTTATATTATATCTTAAAATATATCCATATCAAAATAATATCAAATACTCCTTTTTATTATTTTTTTTAGGCAATATTTTTTCCAAACAACACAATTTTTAATTAGGTTGGAGTCTTGGAGAATGGCTCTTGTGAAGTCACTTGCAAACAAAACGTTTTTAAAAAAAATTCACATGCAAACAAAAGGGCGGTAAAAGGGTGCTCAGTAAAAAGGCCGGTAAATTTATTCTCTAGTATTAACCGTTTTAACGTATTTGAAAAATACAAATATCTACCAACATAAATTAATACATGTCGAAAATTATAGATACAGCGTCATATACGTATGCGCCAAAATATATATATATATATATATATATATATATATATATATATATATATATATATATATAT
>QRFB01010050.1:7780-30032 GCA_008931105.1 Oenanthe javanica
AATTTAACATGGTTAATCATAATCAATCAAAGTTGAAATCACTGGAAGAAGTTCAAGTCAAAGTTGTTCATGCCTCAGTGATGTGTAACTTAAAGAATCAAGATCATAACAATCAGTATCAATAAGACTAATTGATTTCAAGTGAAGAAGCAGGAAAGCGACAATTGGAAAGCCACATTACTAACTGAATATGGTAATCTATTCAGAAGCAAGAACCCTATCAAGACTAGTCACTTATGAACCAGACCATTGCATCAAGTGTCAGGGCATTGATAGCAAGTTTATGTCAGTAGTAGAGATCCATGTTCAAGAGCTTGTTGAAGAATATAGAAGACAAGAAGAAATCACAAGTTCAAGATGTTGCATTGAAGTTTCTAGTTGAAGCCCAGAATTTCTCTAAGTACTTACTGGGGAACCTATGTAGAAATTTCTATCTAGAAATTCTAGATAAGTTTCTACTTAGAGCCAAGTAGAAATTCTGGAAGTGGAATATTTTCTAAGTACACAGGAAGGAAGCTATCTCGAAATTCCTATGTAGAAGTTCTACTTAAATATTCGAGATAGAGTGTAAGTAAAAAATTCCTATGTAGAAGTTCTACTTAAATGTTCGAGATGGTAAGTAGAAATTCCTATGTAGAAATTCTACATAAAGGACAATTTCAACATGACACATGGCATCATCTGGTTGGCTATTTCCCAGCTTTCAAGACAAGATAAGATTTACATGGACAACATTAGACCACTAATATCTTATCTGTTGAAGACTACAAGTCATAGATTACAAGTAGTATAAATAGAAGTACTCNGTAAATAGAAGTACTCGTGTAACAATTGAAAGAGAGCAATATTTGAGAGAAACACTTGTAAAAGAGAGAGAGAGTATTCACAGAGCTTAGTATCATTTACTACTTTCTTTACTTCTGTTGTACTACTGTAATGAATGTTGTAGCAATTCTTTCAAGTTATATATAAGATATATATTCCTTGAATCATTGTGTTCATTTATTACATAGTATTTATTGCTTCATAAATCTAAAAAGTTGTATTCACCCCCCCTACAACACATTTGGACCTAACAGACATGAATGCTTACCAAGTACCTGACTTGGCTAGGTGTAGGCTTTTGGCTGCTACGCTGAGGGATAACGCTCAAATATGTTTTCAAAAGTTAAGAGTAGGAGTTATCATGTCATAGGATCAGATGCAACTTCTTTTTTTGACAAAATTCCAAGCCATGGTAAAATATGTTTATCTAGTCATGACTCTAGCTAAAGTAAAGCAGAGGGACAATGTGTCCTCCAAGCATACTTCAAAAGATTCAACTCTGAAGCTATAGGAGGTCGAGGAGCGACATATGAAACTTTGAAGAGTTTTCTCATTTTCGGTCTGAAAGTTGGGACAAATTTTTAGAAACACTTACGGGGGATGGAACTGTCGACTTTAGCCTCCCTCTATGCCGAAGCAGATCCTTTTAAAAGAATTGAAGACTCTCTAGAAGACAACAAAAAAGGGGTTACTTAGTCAAGATCAAAACTAAAAACCAAGAAAAGGGATAAGACTCCCCCGTTTGAGTATATGGGAAGGCCTAGAAGCCCAACATGACAATTGATAAAAGAAACTGGAGCCCCCCACGACAAGAGAAACTGGAGCCCCCCACCTTCCTATAATAGTAGACAAGATGGCTATACCCCCTTGGTGGCTGGTATAGAGCACATTTATGAATTTAACAAGAACAAGGGTCTGTTCAGGAGGCCNCGACTCTAACTAAAGTCAAGCAGAGGGACAATGAGTCCTCCAAGCATACTTCAAAAGATTCAACTCTGAAGCTATAGGAGGTCGAGGAGCGACATATGAAACTTTGAAGAGTTTTCTCATTTTCGGTCTGAAAGTTGGGACAATTTTTTAGAAACACTTACGGGGGATGGAACTGTCGACTTTAGCCTCCCTCTATACCGAAGCAGAGCCTTTTAAAAGAATTGAAGACTCTCTGGAAGACAACAAAAAAGGGGTTACTCAGTCAAGATCAAAACTAAAAACCAAGAAAAGGGATAAGAATCCCCCGTTTGAGTATATGGGAAGGCCTAGAAGCCCAACATGACAATTGACAAGAGAAACTGGAGCCCCCCACGACAAGAGAAACTGGAGCCCCCCACCTTCCTACAATAGTAGACAAGATGGCTATACCCCCTTGGTGGCTGGTATAGAGCACATTTATGAATTTAACAAGAACAAGGGTCTGTTCAGGAGGCCTCCTCCTCCGTCGGCTTGGCAAAGCAAATATCGGAAGAAGTATTGTGAATACCATAAATATATTGGTCATGGCACTCATGAATTTCGACAATTAAAATATGAGATCGAGATGTTGATTAAGGAGGGGCATCTCATTGAATGGGTAAGGAAGTATAGAGCTCATCACCTCGCCCTAGAGAGGGTGAACAGAGCCGGCCTAGGCGCCGACAATCAGGAAAATCCCTCAGATCCCACTTTTCTCAGAACCAACATCATACACACCATTTTTTGGGGACACCACATTGCAGGAGATGGGCCAAGTACCGACCCCTTACCAATGCCAATAGATTATCTTCAAGTCCCACAAAACTATGTAAGGGAGAATCTATAGACATTACTTTCACCGATGAAGATGCTAAATGGGTACATTACCCACATAATTATGCTTTGGTGGTAACAATAAAAATTGGGATAGTGAATGTTCATCGGGTGTTTGTGGATAATGGGAGCTCAGCAAACATCTTATACTACAATACATACCAGAAGATGGGACTTCTTGACAAAGACATGAACATTGGAAGCATCTACCTGTATGGTTTCAGAGGGGAGTCTATCCCTGCTAAGGGAACCATCCACCTTCATGTTACCCTCAGAGAGGAAATTTGTCATCGACCCAAATGATTGATTTCTTTTTAGTAGATTAGGAATCAGCTCACAACGCCGTGGTTAGAAAAACATTTTTGAAGGAGATGAGGGTCATCACCTCTATCATTCACTTGTCTATGAAGTTTCCCACACCTAACGGGATAGGGTGTGTTAACGGGATAGGAGATAGGGATACATGAGGTCTAGGGCAACCACAGTCAATTAATATAGTTGAAAACCAATGGGAAGTTATAGTTAATGTTTTGTATACAGTACAACTCCCTGAGGAAGAAGATCCAGTAGGAGAAGTCCTTTACCTTGATGGCAAGCCTTGTCCTCAAATTTTGATGTTGGAGGCACCTCCTCAAGGAGAGTTCATGGAGGGGATTGTGGAAGATGCTAGTGACGAAGAACCTGAAAAAAAAAAGCCTTGGTCAGGGAAAGGAAGGGTAAAGTAGTAGTCCCCAAGTCACTTCCTATCATTGAGTTAGAAGGAGCTCCGGCTAGCCCAACCCTGACATTATTGAGGGCGCGCCCTATAAGGAACTGGGACCAAAAAACAGTTTTGATTTTGACTTAGACCCAAGAATGCCTTTGGTGGTTGAGAAAACTAGTCCATCAGAAGATACAATTTCAATACCAATAGACCTAGATGATCTCTTGAAAGTGCTAAAAATTGGCTCACACCTGGAGCCATCCCTACAAGAAGAATTGGTGAAATTTTTAAAAGCTAATTTAGATGTATTTGCATGGAGCCATGACGGCATGATGGGAATTGATCCTGAAGTAATGTGTCACCGCCTTAATCTTGATCCAAAAAATAAAAGGGATGAGACAGAAGCGTCGCCCTATCAGTGGGGAGAGGGTTGAGGCATTACACGAAGAAGTGGATAAATTATTAGAAGTTTATCTCATTAAAGAATCCTTCTATCCTGAATGGTTGGCGAACCCCGTCTTAGTGAAGATACCCAATGGAAAGTGGATGACATGTATTGACTTCACTGATCTAAACAAGGCTTGCCCTAAGGATACCTTTCCTCTCTCAAGAATTGATCAGTTGGTAGATGCAACGATCGGTCATGCCCTTCTTAGTTTCATGGATGCATACTCAGGGTATAATAAAATTCCAATGTACAAACCAGATCAGGAACACACCTCCTTCATCACAGATAGAGGGTTGTATTCTTACATCGGCATTCCATTTGGCCTGATCAAGGCTAGGGCAACTTATCAAAGGTTAGTTAACATGATGTTCAAAGATCATATTGGGAAGACAATGGAAGTGTATGTGGATGACATGATGGTAATATCCAAGGAGACGGTCGATCATGTGAAACATTTGTGAGAGATGTTCAACATTTTAAAGGAGTATAAGATGAAGCTTAATCCTCAGAAGTGTGTTTTTGGGGTAAATTCAGGGAAGTTCCTCGGGTTTATAGCCAATCATAGGGGAATTGAAGCAAACCCAGCCAAAATTTAAGTTCTCCTTGATATGAAGTCATCGACTAGCGTGAAGAAAGTTTAAAACCTAATCGTGAGGATCGCCGCCCTCAATAGGTTTGTATTAAAATCATCAGACAAGTGCAAGGAATTCTTCCAAGCCATAAAGGGGATGGCCAAAGATTTTGTTTGGACTCCAAAGTGTGAAGATGCTTTTCAGAAGATAAAGGAGTAGTTGGGGAAGCCTCCTTTACTGGCCAAGCCAACTGAAGGGGAAACATTGATTCTATACTTCGCGGTCTTTGAATATTCAGTTAGTGTCGTCTTGGTAACGGAAGAGGTCGACTTGTACTCACCCGAGAGTAAACGGCTTCTGGATGCTGAAAAAAGATACCCAACATGGAAAAGTTAATTTATGCCTTGACACTAGCAACAAGGAAGTTAAGACCTTATTTTCTTGCACACAACATTAAGGTGAGAATAGCTTACCCACTCAAATAAGTTATGCACAGGCCGGAGACATCAGGGAGAATGTTAAAGTGGGCGGTCGAGTTAGGGCAATTCGACATTGAGTACAAGTCAAGGAATTCTATTAAAAGTCAAGCCCTATCAGACTTTATCTTAGAATTCCCACCAGACTTTAAAAATTATAAACGGGCCTTATTTCCAATAGAAGCCGCACACACCTTTTTAAGGAGTGAGAGGTAAGTCCCCTAACTATGGTGGACATTACATGTAGACGGAGTAGTGAATAATGAAGAAGTAGGAGCTAGTATAGTACTTATTAGCCCTGATGGGCATCATCTTATGAGTGTTATTCACTTTTTCTTCTGGGCTACTAATAATGATGCTGAATATGAAGTCTCATCACTGGGATGAGACTTGCCCTAGAAATGAAAGCAACTCACTTAATTATGCAAAGTGATTCGATGTTGGTGGTATATCAAGTGAATGGGAGTACCAAGCAAGGGGTCCTAAGAAAAAGATGTATCCTGAGTGTACAAAGCGCCTGGTAGGGAGGTTCGCATAGAACAAGGGCCTAGAGACCAAAACTCCAAAGCTGATGCCTTGGCCAAAATGGGGTCACAAAAAGATACTACAGTGTTAGGGGTCATTCTTTTCGAAATTCAGGAGAAGCCAAGTGTCCTAGAGGTCGAAGTCATGGAAATTGATGAAGAAACTCATAAGAAAGTCATATAAAAAAAATACCCATATGGGACTTTTTGAAGGAAGGAAAGCTTCTTGGAGAAAAGGGAGAGGCCAGGAGGCTCCGGTATAAAGCAGCCAGATATGTGGAGTATGACGGAATTTTATATAGAAAAGGATTCAACCAACATTTACTCAAGTGTATCGATGGAAAAGAATGCACGTACATCATGAAAGAAGTGCATGAAGGAATCTATGGCAATCACTCGGGGGTAATTCTTTAATTATGAAGATTCTGAGGCAAGGATATTTTTGGCTTACTAAGAAAAAAGATGCTTATGAATTTGCTAGAGCATGTGACAGGTGCCAAAGGTTTACAAATTATATTACCAGTCCAACATCTTCTCTTGTCTCTATGACAAGCCCTTAGTCATTCGCCATGTGGGGGATTGACTTGATAGGAGAATTTTCCTAGGGCAAAGGAGGAGTCATGTATGCTGTAGTGGTCGTTGATTATTTTACGAAGTGGGTTGAGACTGCTCCCCTTGCAACCATAATGGCCAAGAAGAAAACAGATTTTGTGTTCAATTCCATTTTTTTCAGGTTTGAAGTTCCTTACAAGTTGATTTCTAATAACGAGAAATAATTTGATAGCAAGGAGCTTAAGGGCTTATGTGAAAATCTAGCCATAAAGAAAGATTTTGCGGTGGTGTATCATCTCCAGAGCAATGGGTAGACTGAAGCTATTAACAAAATCATCAAGAACACTTTGAAGACTAAGCTAGAGGAAAGTAAGGGGAATTGGCCAGAGGAACTACCTCAGGTGTTATGGTCTTACAACACCACTCCTACAAGCACTAGAGGGAAATCGCCTTTAATCTTGGCCTACGGGTGTGAAGTGATGGTGCTAGTTGAAATTAGAGTTAGGTCTTTCAGGAGAGATAATTTTGAAGAAGAAGTCAATGAGGTGAATCATAGGCTTTACCTAGATTTGCTTGAAGAAATATGAGCCAATGCTCAGGTAAGGCTACCAGCTTATCAGCACAGGACTGCAATGTACTACAACTCAAAGGTTAGAGAAAGGCCAATCCAGGTGGGTGACTTAGTCTTGAGGAAGGTGATGTCACACACCAAGACAACAAGTCATGGAGTTTTTAGAGCTAATTAGGAAGGACATTATAAGGTCATGGCATCATTGTGGGAAGGAACTTACTACTTGGCAGATTTGGAAGGCAAACTCATTCCAAGAGCATGAAATACAGAACACTTAAAGAAGTATTATTAGTAGGGCAAGCCTTACAAAAAAATTTATATTATGTTTTCAACACAGTTTTCAGTTTTTAATAGTAGTAGTAGAAGTAAAATTTATTTCACTCCTACTCTAGAGTGGTAGTAGGTACTACATTTGTAGTTTTGAAGTTTTGAAATTCTATGTGACATTAGCTAGTGCAAATATATGCACTGAGTTTTATATATATATATATTAGTATGATTTTTCATAAGTGAAGTATAGGGATCAAGACATGCATATATTTTGAAGATATTTAGAAGACACGCCTCATATGCATCAAAGAGGGTGTGCCATGTTTTGCTAGAATCTGAATAAACCACATACTAACTCAAGATTTTTAGAAAAATGGGAAATAATAGGCATGCAAGTTTGAAATTCAAGAGAAAGATTTTGAAATATTCACAGAATATAGAAGTAGCAAACAACAGGCAAGGAAAAATATTTATAACAAAATTTCGACAAGGCGCACCCAACTAAGCAACATTAACAAACACATAAGTATCAATAGGACTTTTTCAAGATTAAACAATTTGCAGGGTTTTACAGAGGACCCACGCCTCAAATCCTGTTAAATAGAAACAATTTATGGCTGAAAGTTGTCAGAAGAAGAGGCGTCTATACTTGGAACAGACTAGAGAGGCTCATCCGCCAATGGAGCGCTGTCTGATTGCAAAGATGCGCCTCCCTTCTCCACAATGACATTTTCCTCACTATGAGGCACTTGGGAAACTAATTGCTCCTCTATCTTGGCCAGCATCTCTACCTTCTTGGCTGTAGTATCGTCGGCCTCATCAATCTGGATCTTGGCCATTCATGCCTTGGCAGTAGAACCAAATCTTGTCCAATCATAGTCATGGTCTAGGGTGAGGAAACCCTTGACATAGTTATGGAACCCACTAGGAAAAGCCTTCTTCTTAGCAACTTTTTTATTTTCCTTCCAAGTTGCCTTCGCATCTACCCTCAATGCAGCGACCTCACCCTCTACTGTAGACAGGGATGTAGTAGCAAACTTGAGCTGCTCCTCTGAGAGTTTATAGTTGTTGTTCAGGTCTGAAATATCTTTGTCCTTTTCCTTAATTTTTTCTCAAAATCAGCTTTGGTCGTATTGAGGTTATTCTTGGCTTTGTCCCTTTCCTTCTCTAATGTGCTAAGGCGCGCCTTAGCTTTTTGCAAAAGGTGAGCTCTGGTGAGAGTGTGGAAATATAATCCAGTCACTGCCTTCTTCATGGCCTTATCCACAGCCTTACATTTCCTTGCTCTTCACTTTTGAACACCGACCTCATAAACAACAGATTCCGCTATGTCTCACAGGGTGGAAGAAACAAAAGAAGCACCTGATGATGAGGGGTTGGTTTTGCTTTCCTTTGGAATACCTGAGGGTGCGTCCTTATCACCCTAGGGCCTTTTTCTGGACAATTCTTCTATGACTGAGGGCTTTTGGGGAGGGGAAAGAGGTAGCGTTGGGGCATATTTTGCACTTTTGGGCACCATTTTGGTTTTAGGCACACCCTTCTTAATCTTGAACTCCTCAAAATCACCAAAAGTATAGGGGATTCCGACCATACCTGTTAGAATGAAAAGAATGATCAAAACAGAGTTGTACAAATACAAGATACAAGTATAATATTGTGACAAGAGTCATGACATACACATAGAGAGGGAGCAAGTAAAATATATGGGCAGGGCGCACCTTAGTGAACCTTTGTCATGTTCTATGTCTGTGTCCTCATCTACAAGGATGGGCATCTTTTTACTTTTATTTTTGTTTTTTCTAGCTCGTTTGGACGATTCGGCGGCCTTTAAGGGAGCGCCCTTTCATTTTTTACCCACTTCTATGGTAAAGTGGACACCCCGTATCTAGGGTTAAAGTCAGGGAATGGATGAAATGAGGGTTTGGACGCACCTCTTCTGACCATCTGAAATGAAGACACAAAATCAAAATTTAGTGTGACCTAGAGAATGCGTGCCCTTAAAAAGATAAAGTGTTGAAAAGAATAACTCAAAATATCTACTTTAAACAGAAAGCAGTGGTTGATCAAGGTTGGTTGGGCGCGTCCTAGAAGTCTCGCTTAAAAATTCTAGGGCTACTCTATATATGTAAGTTAGAACGGTTGGGGTGTATGAGAGGTATTTTTAGCAGAATACGCACATATGGTTACATCACATGATTAAGTACTAGAATTATTGACAGATAGTAAGGATTGATGCATGTGTGTATGGGCGTTCAATGGGCATGGGCGCCCCCCTAAGTGTCTGGTGTAATAAATTCTAGAAACAGTTAAAGCAAATAGCACTATAACAAATCAAGATCTAGGATAGATACATATATACATGTATACAAGGAAACATGAAGAACGCATAAGTACTTAGAACGGTTTTTTCTATTTTTACAAAGATCTACCGGATGAAATTTAATAGAAGAAGAAACATTGCGTACCTGATAACCAAACGAATAGATTGGTTGTAAAAACTTGCAGTTTGACTGGAGGAATCATCGTCGTGGATGCTTTGAAGGTCGTAGGTACTTGAAAGAGGTTTATGAAGAGAGAGTGATAGAAAATTAGATTAAATGTGAGAAGAAAGAGAAGTGGAGGGTTTATTTAAATAGTTGATAAGACATGGGACAAGTGGTAGTTTTCAATTCATCCTCGATACAAGAAATGACGCAGTCTCATCATTACTATTGCATGTAGCATATATGTATAGGTAAACATGTATCATGTGTTTGGGATTTATGTGTGGCGGTTTGAATTCCTGGGGCGCGCCTAGATTGAAGAATTAGATGGAAAAAAATATTTAAAATTAGAAGAATATATGAAAGTGAGGTGGAGGTATGGCGTTGAGGTACGTCTAGTTTCTGTTGATCTTTTTTTTAGGAGTTGATAAAATCGAAGTCAAGGAATTATGTTAGAAAGGCAAGAATGTTTGGAAAAATTGATAGAATGAAGCCATGGTTAGGTGTTGGAGTTGGAGTTTTTTGCAGGGCTCATCCTGTAACATGCTGTGTCCGTGAGAAAAAAGAATTGTGAAAAAAGTCTCTTAAGAATCTGGGATACTTCAGCTGACTTGGGGGTAGTTGTACCTATTTTTGTGAAGAGAGGATGTGCCCTCTATTAAGCCTCAGAAGGGCGCGTCCCATGTGTGTCGGACCCGGCCCACTTGATTCGAGTCACTTGCCTCGACCTATTTCCTTCCAACTTGTATTTCATTTAATGATGTCTACACGGCCTATGCCTTTCAATGCCTGTTGAAGACTATAGCTCCATATTACACGGGTTTCCCTCTTTGGGGTGTTATGGGATATTCTTGAACTTATCTGGAAGGATCTTTTCCTTGTATTCAGGCGAGTTGCCCTCGTCTGGGGATGAAAGGCATTTGACTAAGCCTATTTGTAATAATTAGGTGATAACTCAACTCAGATAAGAAAGTGAATTAAATAATAAATATTGAAAAAGGAATCAAAACGAAGAATGTCAACTAGACACGAAGAATTAGAATATCAAAAGAAGTCTGACAACACTAATATTCAATAATGAAAGAAATTCATTTATATGTTCAAGCGTCGGTGTAAAATAAAAGAATAGTATCTCACGGAGCTCAAAAGATATAGAAGGTTCTAAGTGCCTACTACAGAAAGATTCCAGAAGAAGAAAATTATAGAGGAAAAATAAAAAGAAGACAAGACATGACAAAATAAGATATAAAGACCACTATAGCAGAATTGAGAATCAACATTGTAGTTAGTCATCCGTGAACCAGACCAGTGCACAGGATTTCAACAATGGCAGTGAAAATTCGTTATCAAAAAGTATAAGTGGTTTTATGACAGAAGACAGAGAAAAGACGGAAAGATTTCAGAGCTAAGAAAAAGGCTATACAAGTCAAGATAGTATTTTAATTCTATTATCAAAAGTTAATTAATTATTTAATTTATTTAATTAAATTAATTCAAGTATAATTTAATTTAATTTATAAATTAATTAATTAAATTAAGTAAAATTAATTTATTATAAAAGATATGACTTGGTATGACTTTTAATAAGTCTTTTTAGACTATATTAAAAGTTATACCGAATTCTGTTAAAAATTTGTCATACCAAGCTTAAATAGAAAGTGATACCAAAATTTGATTAGAAAGTCATACTGATCAAGCTTCTCCAAAAATCATACCGAACAAATTTCACCAAAAGTCACACCGAGCAATGCTGAAAAGATCATACCGAGCAGTGAATAAAAAAAGTCAGATTGTGTTGTTTTGAAAAATTATACCGAAAATGACTTTAAAAAGGTCATACTGAAGCTGCTTTAAAAAATGTCATACCGAATAAAATTCAAAAGTCATACCGACTTTTGAAAAGTCATACCGAGCTTTTTCAAAAGTCATACAGGCTTACCCAAAAATTATTTTTGATCAAAAATTATTTTAAGTCAAGATTATTTTTCGAAATACTTAATTTTTAATCTTATTAAAGACGAGTACATAAAAAGTAACTAGCATTAAAATCTTACCATTTGATAAAGATCACTACAACTTGTGGAAGCATAAGATGCTGTTATTTCTCGGGAATGTCAATACAAAATATGCAAAGATTTTGGCCAAAGGTATTGAGCTCCCGATTATAGTTATAGTCGAGCATGAGGTAAATGGAGTTGTAATTCCTCATAGACAGATCCCAAAAGATCTGGCTGATTACACAGAGGACGAAAGAGAAAATGTAGCACTGGATAACAGTCTCAAACTCATACTGGTAGAATCCCTAGATTACATTATGTACAATCACATTGTCAATTGTAAAAATGCCAAGCAAATCTAGGATACAATAAAGATTATGAATGAAGGGATTGAAGAAGTCAGGGAAAACAGTCTCGAGATCCTGACCTCCCAATATGAGAAGTTTAGATCCAATCCTGGTGAGGGTGTCTCTGAGGTGTTTCAGAGACTGAACAAATTGATGAACAAACTAAATCTCAATGGTAAATATTACAAGAACCAGGAGGTGAACAAGAAGTTTTTGATAACCTTGCTAGAGCATCTGGAACACAGGATCACGGTCATCCGGGAGTCTAGGGACATGAAAGAAGTAACCCTAGACAGACTCTATGGAGTTCTGAAGACCTATGAATTGGAACAGATCCAGACTAGAGAAATGTATGGTAGAGGAAAGGTTGTTAGTTCTTGTAAAGCACTGTTAGTGGAAGCACTAGAAAAGTAGGAAATGAAGGTTGTTGTACCTTCAAATAGTTCAACGAAGTATATGGTTCCAGAACTTGGACATACTTCAGATAACCAGGAAAATGGTGAGTTCTACTCATTGGAAGAACTGGATCAGCTGGTAGATGAATCTCTAGCTATGGCTTCCAGGAGGTTTGGCAACATGAGATTCCGAAGGAACTCCTCCTACAAAGTCAAACCTAATTTTGAAAGATTCCAAAAAGGAGGTTCTTTATCAGCTGTATCAAAAAGCGTCTACAAGATTGGCCTAGTTGATAGGAGCAAGTTTCGTTGCTTCAATTGTAATGANTAGTTGATAGGAGTAAGTTTCGTTGCTTCAATTGTAATGAGCTAGGTCAGTTTGCGATTGAATGCAAGAAGCCGAAGCAAGGGAAGAAGAGAGAGTCTTATAAAGAGATCAAAGAAAAGTATGATGCACTTGTGAAAAAACGTCAATGCAAGTTTTATCTAGCAAAGGGCAAAGCTGGGACGACTCATACAACGATAATGAGGAAGATCTGATAAATCTTGCTCTTATGGCTTCATCTGAAGAATCATTGTCTCCAACTCATCAAGGAGGAATAGAGGTAGGTCCTTCATACCCTAAAATGTTTAAACTGCTTGGTAAAGAACTAGATGATACAAGAGATAGAGTTAATAAACTAATTCTCCAAAACAAATTCTTACATGATGCGAATGATGTTTTAAAATTGTTAAAAACCAGAAATGAGAAATTGACCGAGGACCTAGCTTTTCAAATAAATAAAGTTATTTTGTTAAAGTTGAAGATTATCTCAGAAATCAGATAGTGGAAGAACATAAGAAGTGTCTAGCCTATAAAAGTTCATCTTACATTATAAAATACCTAATTGACCAACATGAAATAAAATATAAAGTTGGAATAGGCTTTGAGTACAATAAATCTGTAGGAAAGGCAAGCTACATCACCCCATTCAGGCAAAGTGTTGAAGAAAGGGGTATTCCATATATTATTAAGGACACACATAAACCTCTTTTCATAACACATGTTGTAGAACCAATCCTTGAGAGCTCTATATTAATTGCTTACGAATTAAATTTAGAGGGCCTCGAGGAGGAAAAGAAAAGAGAGGAACAAGCTAAGGATATACAAGGAGTTAATGTCCAAAAAGAGAAATGGGCACCCACGAACCAGTGAAAGACATGGGAACTTCTGATTCCCCTAATCCTGGTATAGGTGCTAAAGACTTAAAGAGTAATCTGAACAGACCTAATAAGTTTTTTAATAGTAGGAATAGTAACAACAAATATCGTTCTACTGAGAACTTTAAGATTGTTGATAAAGTTGAAGTATAAACTGTTAAGAAACCTATTGTTTTGAATAACAAGCCTGTTATTGATGTATACCATAAACCATGTGGTGTTGTAAACTGTATGTTATGTGATTTTAATGTTATGTCTGCATATTTTAAAAGTATGCTTGCAAATAAAAATAACATGACACCTTGAAAACATATCAATAATAAATTTGTGAAATCCAAGACTGCGATTCCTTCATCTATCAAGAAGGAAACATATGTTCCGAAGTCTAAACAAAAAGTTATTAAGACTGTTTACAGGAAGGTAAGAATAATCAAGGTAAATATTGTTGTTGTTCAAAAGGGATCTGTTGTCAAAGCTGAGAAAAGTCAATACTTTAACTATAATGAGCCCAATCAAATTTGGGCTCTGAAGAAGATTTAAATGTTTGATAATTGTAGGGAGTTAAACAGGTAAACCGGGTTATATGGATCCTAGACAGCGAATCTTCAGGGTATCTGACCGGAGATAGAGTCTTGCTATCAAATGTAGTTGAAAGAGCTGGTCCAATCGTCACCTTTAGAGATAACAACAAAGGAATGACTACGTGATATGGCAAGTTATATGCTTGGAAATTTTACCATTGAAAATGTCTCTTCGGTGAAAGGACTTAAACACAATTTTCTCAATGTCAGTCAGTTCTGTGATAAAGGATACAAAATAAAATTTATCAAAGAAAAGTGTTTAATAGCTCATACTAAGGATGAAAAACTAGCCTTACATGGAGTAAGGAAAGAAAACTTGTACGTAGCTGATCTCAACTCAGGAACTGAAGATGAAGCAAATTGTTTATACTCAAAGGCTTCATCAGAAGAAAGCTGGCTATGGCACAAAAAACTCTCACATTTAAATTTCAAAATAATGAACTCTCTAGTTAAGAGGGATTTAGCGAGAGGACTGCCTCCGATGAAATTCACACAAAAGGGTTTTATGAGGCATGTCAGAAAGGAAATTCAAAGAAAGCAAGTCACAAAGGCATAAACACTACAAGCATTACTGAACCACTTCAACTATTACATATGGATTTATTTGGTCCAGTTAATATTATGTCAATGTCAAAGAAAAAGTATGCCTTAGTGATTGTGGATGATTATACAAAATACACGTGGGTTTTATTCTTGAACTCAAAGGATGAAACTCCACAATTGGTGATTGATCACGTCAAGTTAATTGAGTTAGATTCAAAGCTAGTCCAGGAAATAAGGTCATATAATGGAACAGAATTCAAGAACAAAATTATGAATATCTTTTGCTCAGACAAAGGGATAACAAGACAATACTCAGCACCAAGAACTCCATAACAAAATAGAATTATAGAAAGGAAGAATCGAACCCTGATTGAAGCTGCAAGAACTATGTTAAGTGAATTAAGGTTACCCATCTACTTCTGGGCTAAAGTAGTAAATACAACATGTTATACCCAGAATCGAACTCTAATCAATAAAGATCATATGAAGACTCCCTATGAATTAATGGTTGGTAAGAAACCAACACTCAAGTACTTTCATGTATTTGGAGCCAAATGTTATGTGCTGAAAGATGGAGATAAACATCATGGCAAGTTCGAGGCCAAGGCACACAAACCTATTTTTGTCGGTTATTCAAGAAGAACATATAAGGTTTACATAATTCATCAGCACCAAGTGAAAGAAAGTATCAATGTTACATTTGACGACACTAAACTCCCAAGTATCCAAACTGAAGATCTTTCTGAGTCGTTAAAATTTGATAATCATCCAGACTCAGATTCGGATAATGAAGAAGAACTTGAAGCTGTAATAGGAGATGACAATGGAAATAATGATTATAATGATCCAGGTAATAGTGGTTGAAACAATGGAAACATTGGAGATACTACTAATACCAGTGATGGTTAAAAAATACTCTTGGCAGCAATTTAAGGGGAGATGGTGGATCGACTAGCAGAACACAACATCATAATGAATATCAAGGCGAATCATCAAGGTCAAACCTACCGAGGGAAAGGATATGGAGTAGAGATCATACTTCGAATTGATCATAGGTGATCCAGATGTTGGGGTTAGAACTAGAAGTACAATTTCGAATGAATGTCTATTTTTAGTTTTTCTATCCCAAGAAGAACTAAAGAAAATTGAAGATGCACTAACAGATCTAGATTGGGTTCTTGCCATGCAAGAAGAGATTAATCAGTTTGAGAGACAAGAAGTGTGGACACTGTTACCCAGGCTAAAAGACAGATCTGTAATTGGCACTAAATGGGTATACAGGAACAAATTAGACGGTGATGGCATTGTTACAAGGAACAAGGACAGACTGGTGGTAAATGGTTACTCCCAGGAATAGGGAATTGATTATGATGAGGCCTACGCACCAGTTGCAAGACTTGAAGCTATCAGAATATTTCTAGCATTCGCAACACACTCTAATTTCAAAGTTTATCAAATGGATGTGAAGAGTGCCTTTCTGAATGGAGAGTTAGAAGAGGAAGTATATGTGGAGCATCCCCCTGGCTTTGAAAATCCAGAGTTTGCTGATTTTGTATATTTTCTATTCAAATCCCTCATGGACTCAAGCAAGCATCGAGGACATGGTATGACACTCTTTCTGAGTTTTTACTAGAAAATGGTTTTATTAGAGGTGTCATAGATAAAACTCTCTTTTATAAATTACATAATAAAGATATGATATTTGTCCAAGTTTATGTTGACGATATTATATTTGGTTCTACTAACAAAAACTTGTGCAAGAGATTTGCTAAGTTGATGCAGAGTAGGTATGAGATGGACATGATGGGTGAGCTGTTATTCTTCCTTGAACTCCAAGTGAAGTAAAAGAAAGATGGGATTTTTATTTACCAATCAAAGTACATAAGAGATCTTCTGAGAAAATACAGTCTAGAAGATTCTTCACCGGCAAAAACCCCAATGCCAACAGCCACCAAGCTTGACAAAGATGAAACTGGTAAGAAAGTTGACATCACAAGCTACAGAGGTATGATAGGCTCATTATTATACTTAACTGCAAGTAGACCTGACATAATGTTTGCAACATGCTTATGTACGCAATTTCAGTCTGATCCTAGATAATCTCATCTTATAGCCATTAAACAAATTTTTAGATATCTGAAGGGTACACCAAATCTTAGAATTTGGTACCCTAAAGATACAGGTTTTGAACTAATAGGCTATTCAGACTTAGATTATGCAGGATGCAGGATGGACAAGAAAAGTACTTTTGAAAGCTATCAGTTTCTAGGACATCGGTTGATCTCCTGGTACAATAAGAAACAATACTCAGTATCTACCTCGACAGTTGAAGCAAAATACATTACGACAGGTAGTTGTTGTGCACAGATCTTGTGGATAAGGAATCAGCTGAATGATTATGAACTTGCGCTAACTAAAATTTTAATATTTTGCGATAACACAAGTGCCATAATAATTTCCAATAATCATGTATAACATTCGAGAACCAAACACATATACATAAGGTATCATTTTATCCGAGAACATGCCATGAACGGAACTGTGGTGTTATATTTTATACCCACAGAAGATTAAATTGCTGACATCTTCATGAAACCACTTAATGAATCCACTTTCTCTAAGTTGGTTAGTGATTTAGGGATGTTAAATATGAATTGATTATTTCATGATGTTTTAAATTGCATATTTAATTTTAAGCAATCTTTGTAAATATAATGTATATATTTCTTAAAGATATCAAAAATAAATAAACAAAATGAAAAAGATAATTCCTTATTTTTTGTATAGTTTATTCAATTGGCATCTTTACTGTAAATATATTTTATATTATTTTTGTTTTCAACTTTTGGTATCATTAGTTCTATATATATATGTGTGTGTATGTGTGTGAGTTTATTTTATTTTAAAATATAAGTTGTCATCTTTATTTTTATATTTTTAATTCTCTATACATATATAAAACTATGCTGTTTATTTCACGTCATTTTTTAGATGTAAACCCCAAGAGGAAGTCTTAGGAAAGATCTATGAGCTTGATCAACTAATAGTTTCTAATAGTTAGATCCTAATCATTGACATCAATCTCTATCCAAGATCTTAGAACCAAACACACAAATACTATCACATTCATGTCTCTTACCATTAAACAGAATACCTGGTTGTTAATAATGAGAGAGTTAATGCCTTGAGTGCATTTGATAAGGTTGGTTATGTGAGTGAACCAACAGCTCTATCTCCAGAAAACTGATTCAAATATATAAACCGAGACAACTGTTAGCTCATTTGTGTTCTCTCAAAAGGCTACAGACTTGGAAAAGGCAAAACTGTTACTAGGTTCATTCTCTCAATAGAGTAAGTCTATTGAATTCATCCTGTCAGTCAAGGCTACTANTAATACCTTGTTGTTAAGAATGATGGAGTTAATGCCTTGAGTGCATTTGATAAGGTTGGTTATGTGAGTGAACCAACAGCTCTATCTCCAGAAAACTGATTCAAATATATAAACCGAGACAACTGTTAGCTCATTTGTGTTCTCTCAAAAGGCTACAGACTTGGAAAAGGCAAAACTGTTACTAGGTTCATTCTCTCAATAGAGTAAGTCTATTGAATTCATCCTGTCAGTCAAGGCTACTAATGAAGAGTTAATTTCATCTATCATTTTCAAGAAATCACAAATAAATTATTTTGTTTTTTAAAGACCAACTTGGGACCAAAAGGGACCAAGAGGGAATAAATGGAATGTCACACGAAGGATGAATTGACGGTAACAATTATTCTAAATTTCCATATCAAAGAAGGAAGGATGATTGATGATTCTGACTGAATCAAATGCCTTCACAGGCATACGAGGGAAATATGGATTCTCAACTACCATACATTACAGAATCAAACATATAGCCCATCCAAGGTAGAAAATACCTAGCTCCCACACGGGAGATCCCATGTATAGATTAATCTGAGGATGAGAGGCAACTTCTTGGTAATAGTTCTTTGGATGAACTAAGAAGGGTATTTAAAACAACCGTCTTCACATGCGTCAGGAGAAAACTTGGATCAATTGCTACATTATAGATCCTTGTCTCCCTCCCTAGATGGAACATATCTAGATTCCTAACAGAACAGATCATCTTAGATGATCAGCAACTCATTGAATCTATTCCTAAAGTAATTCAGATATAAAAATAAAATATTTTGATAGATTCAATTGAGGACGGGGATTTACGAAACCCCATTGCATCACCAGTGACCTCTCTTGAAGGGGTTATGGTGATCTTTCTTACATGTATAAAAGACTGTGTCATCATTGCTGAGAGAAATAGTGTTGTGAAAAAAGAGTGAAATACAAGTGAGAAAAAGTGAAAATATATATTCTATGTGTGAAACAATTAGAAAGTATATGAGCAAAACACTTGTCAGATACACAAAGGAAAATCACACACTAGCACAAATACCAAATGTCATTCTCAATTCCCTGTTACATAGTTTTAATGTTACTTAACTAAGGGGGATAAAATTTCTTCTGTAGAGGATTACTCAACTAATGGGGGGAATTATTGAACGAGAAAATGAGGTATATAACAATATATTTGGATTGGATAGAACTAGTGATTATTTATTAATTCTTCTATTCCATTTGATTTTAGAAAATTCTTGAATATAGGATAAACTGGATTTTCTAAAATGCATAACATGTCATAGTTTGCATTTTTTATATCTACAATGGTTTAATGCTGAATGTATGTCATATCTGTTGTTACCTCTATTAAAATGGTTGAACAGGAAAAGTGTTGAGTAATTCACGTAAGGGGAGAATAAATTCACCTTGGGTGAGAAGTGAAAATAGAAGTTGGAGAAATATATGAGAAGTGGTAAGAAGAGAACAAGACTTCATCTTTGTCATCATAAGGGGGTGTAGTGATGAGTCTGAGAAGTGAAGATGATTTTACTTGAAGCTTTGTCTTTTATCTTTCATTTCTAGTTTACTTATATAAATGTATTATATGATCCAGAATTTTTTTTATTATTTACATAGTTTAATGTTTTATTATTTTTTTATTTGTTGGTTGAGTTATCCTCTAAGAATTTGTGTGTTAAATGTTTAACAACAAATAGGGGGAGATTGAAAGGTATATGACTAGGCCTATTTTTAATAATTAGGTGACAACCCAACTCGGATAAGAAAGTGAATTAAATAATAAATATTGAAAAGAGAATCAAGACGAAAAATTTCAACTAGACATGAAGAATCAGAATATTGGAAGAAGTTTGACAAGACTGCTACTCAACAATGAAAGAAGTTTATTTATATGTTCAAGCGTCGGTGTAAAATAAAAGAGTAGTATCTCAAGAAGTTCAGAAGATACTGATGGTTTTAAGTGTCTACTACAGAAAGATTCCAGAAGAAGAAAATTATAGAGGAAAAATAAAAAGAAGACAAGACAGGACAAAACAAGATATAAAGACCACTACAGAAGAATTGAAAATCAACATTGTAGTTAGTCATCCATGAACCATACCAGTGCACAGGGTTTCAACAATGTCAGTGAAGATTCGTCATCAAAAAGTACAAGTGTTTTTATGACAGAAGATAGAGGAAAGACGGAAAGATTTTAGAGCTAACAAAAGAGTTATACAAGTCAAGATATTATTTTAATTCTAATATCAAAAGTTAATTAATTATTTAATTTATTTAATTAAATTAATTCAAGTTGAATTTAATTTAATTTATAAATTATTTAATTAAATTAAGTAGAATTAATTTATTATTAAAGATATGACTTGGTATAACTTTTAATAAGTCTTTTTAGACTATATTAAAAGTCATACCGAATTTAGTTAAAAATAAGTCATACCAAACTTAAACAGAAAGTCATACCGAATTTCGACTAAAAAGTCATACTAAACAAGTTTCACCAAAAGTCATACCAAATAAATTTCACTAAAAATCATACCGAGCAATGCTAAAAAGGTCATACCGAGCGGTGAATAAAAAAGTCATACCGAGCTGTTTTGAAAATTCAAACTGAAAATGAATTTAAAAAAGGTCATACCGGAGCATCTTTAAAAAAGGTCATACCATATGTAATTCAAAAGTCATACCGAATTTTTTCAAAAGTCATACAAGTATTAATCAAAAATCATACAAGCTTAAAAAAGTCTGAAAAATGTCCTAAATTAAAAAGTCATACAAGCTTAAGAATCTTCTATATATATGAGGCTAGTGCTTCATAAATTGGTGTTGAAACACATTGAGAAAAACAATCAAATTCAATAATTTTTCTGATTATAATATTCACAATTTTTTGTGCTGGTTTGAATAATAATTGTTATTTCAGAACAATTCATGTCTAAATCATTATAGAAATTCTAAACAGTTATTTACACTTTCAACATATTAATTTTGTAATACTTTTCAAGTTAAAATTGTATCTTATACTTGAACAGTATTTCGTTATAATTAATATTTTTTGAAAAATTAAAGTAATATTTTTAAATCCATAATTCCGTGAATAATTTAGATATTGTATTCAACTCATCTTCTACAATAACATGGACCAATATGGGGCTTAGGATGTGTCTTATGGTTGCGGTTGATCTAGTGCTGGCCTCTAATCAAGATATCCAAGAAATAACTGTAGTGGACCGACTAGAGCTCACAGTTTCCACGTTAATGTCGGATTCGTGAAGTCCTTAGACCTTATATTTGGTTTTGGCCTATCTGAAAAAGCCCTCATGTAGAGACCTCTTCTAGAAAGATTCATCTTGCCTATTCACTTGTCATTCCAATGCCAATTATGATTTGAATAGGAAACCTTTTTCCTATTGGGCCTATGTTTTGCCAGAATTATGTGGGCTTGATCCTCTATTTTGTCTATAAATAGAGGTATGTAGGCACATTATTGGGGGTCGGAAAACCTAGAGTACCGTTGGAGAGAAAACATATTTTTCTTTGACAAATAAAGTTCTAGTTATTTCAAAACCTAGCAATCTCGGCTCCCAATCTCATACAAACCACCGCACTCCGGCGATACTCTACCTCATTTGATCTTTTCCGGCAAAGAACATCGATCTTTGTTGATTTCCAAATTTCTCCATCAACACTTACTACTAATGTATCCTCAGAAAAGTTATCATCATCACCTGAACAGAAGCATGTTGCTTGTCCACCGCTTGTAGATTTATACGAATTTGACCGAGGGTGATGATCCATTCATGTCTTACTATAAATGACGCTACATAAAATTGCATATTTTCTGCAGGGCCTCCCAGGAATTTAAGGTATCAAATGCACACTGACACACATAATTCAGAGTACTTGAAGAACTGTTCGGTCTTGCATTTTCTAACCCATTCTAAGTAGTTGGTTCTTGAATTACTAGTACAAGTAATATGGGGTTTATTTAACTTATCTAACAAGTAACTTACAAATAAAATTTATATGTATTTTTTAAACTTCTAAACTAATTATACAATAACCCAGATGAACCTAGATTTGTTTCCAAGTTTTTAGGTTCTAAACATGATGTATTCTTCCTCATTCATGCCATGGAAAAAAATTGTTTGAGATGTGATGTCGCTCATAAATTTACCTTATAGTATTCAGGGTTGTTCCAGAACCTAAACTTTTTTTTAAAATCATTATCAAGTAATAGTCTTTTTTTTGTCATGCATCAAGTAATAGTCTCTAAATACATTAATTTCTACCTTTCATATTAGAATGGTTATGATCTCTTATATCCTCAACATTAAGATCAAAATATTTTAAATATCTTTAGTAATTCACTAAAACCGTGTAGGGTTTCGTGACACAAACACAGCGGAATAAACGCAAAAAATAAATCAAAATAGCGAAACTCNGTAGGGTTTCGTGACACAAACACAGCGGAATAAACGCAAAAAATAAATCAAAATAGCGAAACTCACCGCAGGATCCATGCGAAAACAAAAGATTTAATTCGGAGATAAAGAATAAATACCTTTAGA
>QRFB01010052.1:0-30026 GCA_008931105.1 Oenanthe javanica
TGCTTAAACTCTTATTACTTCACCCACTTGTTGCATGTTGCGGGCTTGTGGCCGACTGGCCTCGCTATAGTTGTCAAATGTTCTTCTCTCTCCGTTGTAATTCAAGTATCTGATTGATTTTTAGAGGTCAATTTGATTAAATTTTGATCAAAAATTGTATATATAATATAATTATAAAAAAATTAAAAAGTAATATTATTAAAAAAATATATTATATCTACTTAAAAATATAATTTTTAAATTTTAAAAATTATAAAATAATAAACATTAATCTTCGATCAAAATTTGATCAAATTGACCATCAAAAATCAAACAAAACACTTGAATTGAAACGGAGGGAGTAATAGTTATCGATAACGAATATGTATAGATGTGATATAAATGGGCCGGTTTTACAGTAATAAAATATCTATTTTTATTCGAGTCAACATCGTTGATGCAATAAATATTTGGTTAATACCAGCATATTTGGTTTTGTTTTATAATAATTTTGTCTACCACTTTTTATAGTGGAATATCTTCTGCTCTATGTAATGATTGAAATATGGTGAGAAAATGTAATAAAAATTAATTCGTATCATTAATTATAAAAAAAATATTATATGTTTGGACTTAAATATTAATTCATACCATTAATATATAGAGACACTGTATACCAGGTAACATAAAAAAATAAAAAAATATGAGATGCATGTTTGATTCAACCGGTGGTGAAGGGTACTCTAGCTATAGGCCTGTAGCCACGTACCCATGCGGCCATGATTTCAGCCATCTTGTTACGTTCCTAGTTTTCAGTTGTGATTTACGTGTCGCTTGAATATTTCTAGATAGGGAGCTTACATTTCATGTGCTCCTTTACCGTGCGTGCATATATATATATATATATACCTGCAGAGTACCAGATTACCGGTATATGTTTAGAAATTAAAATAGGCAAATTACTTCAGGAAAAATGTACGGATGTTATTAAAAAGAGGAAAAAATTGTAACGAGAGGGAACTAAGGTGGGTCCAACTTAAATTGAAGTTGCGGTTGATCATCCTCTTAGATAAGTTTTTGATAGATAAAATAATTAATAATTTTTTATTATTCTTAGTCTCATATAATTCTTAAAATTATTAGAAATTTTATATTTGGTCCTGATATAACTTTTACCTCAAGATGAATTTGAATTCTGATTTCATCATTGTGTACACGGATTGCATTTCCGAATAATATTTCAAATTTTTGTCATTTTTTAAGCTCTGTTTATAATTTTNAAGCTCTGTTTATAATTTTTGTTTAACGGAAAGCTCCTTAGGCAACTTTTGATTAAACTTGTTTTGTTTATGCAAATGTTGTTTTGAATTGCCGATTAATGTTAATTGGTTTGTTGCTGAGTACCTAAACTTGTTGTTTAGGTATTAAATTTTGAATGTTGTGTGAATTAACCCACATTCTCATTCTCATGTAACCTTACTCCTTTTGGAGTCGGGTTGATTTTTTGTCACCTTTTTTTATTAATATATTTAAACAAATTAGTAAAAAAAAGAATAAGATATTTATGGACAAAATATCTGATAACAAAAAAGAAAAAAAAGTTATATTCAGGAATTCTAAAAAATTTAATAATTTATGTGTGATAGTCAAGTGTCAAACCATAGTCAAAGTAATGAGATAATTTAAATGATTTGAAAAAGCTCAAAAATGTTACAGTAGTAAATATCCAAACAAAATTGGGCAGCAATTCGTGCATCAATAATAATAAATAATAAAATAATAATAATAAAATGTTGAAAGTTATTCTCTCTGTTCCACCCAATTGTTATCATTTCAGATAGAAAATTTGGCACGCACGCGTTTTAAGGTACATATAAAGTATAATTTCGTATCTTATTTTTAATTTTTTTTGAATAAAAATTTAAATAAGTTATGAAACTACTTTATGCGCACCTTAAAATGCGTGCCAAACCTACTCGGATAACAATTGAGTGAGACGGAGGTAACCGTGTATGGACCCATTTCATCCCGTAGCTACTCCACTGGAAAGTGGCATCATAAAACCCAGCGATGAAGCATTTACATTTCTTGTATCGGGGTTCATCATCACTCAAATCCTACTCTAATTCTTTTTATCCCTGACCACGTTACCAGCCACTCTTGTAGATTGTACCGGCGAATATCTCCGGTGGGGGATTGAAAGGTATCTATAGTCCCTATACTAAATCAGTGGGTAGATGATGGTCATCTTGTTTCTAAACCAGTTCTTCAGTCTATTATTCGAAGGTTGCGATATTACCCACGCCCTCGAGGTACATATATTCGTTACTAGACAATATAATTGTTAATTACACCAAATGCACTTTTATCTTGAATTTCTTTTCCACAAACAAACTCATCATGCTCCCTCAGTTTCAACTTTCTTTACGACTTAGATAAATTTAACTCCAAAATTGTGCTTTTAGTTAATTGCTTCAAAACAATGAAATCACAAGTTTGCTGTATTTTTTCCAATTTATCACTCATGACTTTGATAACCTTCAGTAGTTGTTCTAGTAATTATTTTTCATACTTATACTTCAGGTGTACAATTAAATCATCATAGTATTGCTACTTCTCATATAATATTGTATTATCAGATTTATATGGATCTATTAATTAAAGTGAAATAGATAAGCCTTGATTATGTGTCTTAGCATGAGATAGCTCAAAATCAATTGTTTCGGGGGTTTTCATCATTCATTGTTTTTCGCAAGAAAAACAAGAACTATGGGTTGTTTTGTGAGTTTTAAAACTATAAGGACTCAAAAGCTCGCTCTCACTCAACACCATCCCTAAACTCCTCGTATTCGACTTCACTTCGGTCAAAGCCTTCACCTTTTCCCCCTCATTCCCCTTGCCAAACAATTTCTTCCCCAACCCCCCACCAAAACTCCCCCCTTTCTTCCCACTCTTCTTCAAATCCTCCTTCAATATCTCCGCGGCAACAACCAACCCCCCTCGATAATCCTTCCCCACACCCCCTTTTGGCTTTTTCTCCATCAATTTCTTCACCATTGTGCTCAAGCTCTGATCTTTCTTAGTTTTCGACAATGCCCGAGACAATAATTGAGGAGCATCAGGGGGCTGGCGGTGTGAAATTGAGCCGGTAACTAGGCGTTTGAGTGAGGAAGAGTGGGGTTCGGATTTGAGTACAGTGGATGAAAAGGGATCGGATCGACAAGTAGTGAAAGAGCTGTATCGTGTTGACATTGGAGCTGTTTCGATATTTTTAGGTTTATTGTTTGAATTTTGTTGATGGTGTGTGTGTGTGTGTGTGTTTAGGAATTAGGAGTGGAGAAAGTGAGGTGAGGACAGCTTTTGTGCATTGGGGGTGGATTTGAATTTAAAGTTTTGAGCGGCATTGTGATGTTGTGTGTGATAATTTAGCCCAACCGGTCGTAATCATTGTTTATTTTCTTTTTCAAACAGTATAATAAATCTAATGAATCTAATTTATTTTCATATTTGCAATTAGGCACAGACAAATGAACCGAATATTAGTGGAAATAGATTACTACTACTATACTCCGTATTACGGTAGTATATTATACGTAGTACTTTTCTGCTACCGGAGTTGGAGGAAGGATGTTTGAAATTGTTTTAAGCAATTTTATTTGCAAAAAAAATTGTATATTTGTGTAATAAATTTATTTAATTTCTATAAAATTATTTGAACAAAACTAATATCATAATCCACATACATTAGGTATATGATAATCCCTGATGATCAAATGTCAATTATATGAGTCCAATTTTTCCCTCTCCTTCTCATTTCTTTTGGCATTTTTCATTCTGGCCTCAGGAGAAACCATTGCAGGAAGTTGAGAGCACATACCCAATTCTGCAATCATTTTAAACTCTTCTATGTTAGTTCCATGCACATAGTTGCCTCCATTTATACCATTGTCAGATTTAACACATGTGCTGTCTCTTTTTCCATTGTTATACCCTTCCACTACTTTAGCACCATCTCCGCTTGGTACCTGAATAACCAGTGGTGTAGCATTTATGTTGTCCTTACCATTATCTTTCTGAAGGACAATCTCACCGGTGTCTGGTAAAGCCACAAAATCTACATGTCTTGTTAAGTCGCTGTCGCCTGGTGGTTTGTTTGACCCCTGCACAAATTGTTGTTCTAAATAAGGTGAACTCGTTAATATATATATCATCTGTGTGTGCAACTATGTGCGCAAAAATGTGCACAGAGAGAAGAGAAATGTCCTTAAAAAGACACTCTGTTCATTTCAAATCAAATACACATTCAGCTCCTCCTTTGACCAATTGGTTGTACAATTTTTATCTTGTAAACCGCTCTTAATTTATGAGATTTTACTAAATGCAAAATTCAAATCACAACAAAGCAATCTGTTCTCTNGTCAAATCACAACAAAGCAATATGTTCTCTATAATTTCGAATACCAATCTGAGATTCAAAATCAACAAATCTGATACTACGATCAAACAATGTATATATCTAAATACGTAAAACAGAATAAAGACCGAAGGTACATCAAATCAATATACTGATATATACATGCATCAGAAAACATACACTTAAACATTTGGCATCAAGTTCCAAGCCTTTCATCTTCTTCTTACTCTTCTTATTCTCTCTTTGTTTCCTTCTCTTCGTTTGCATCCAAAGCATGAATTGAAGCAAGTTGATCTGATTCACTCTACTCCACCAACATCTTCTACTCCTTGGCTTTAGCTAAACACTCACACGGTTTTCACTCTAAATAATAAACTTGTTTCTTTTTGCACCTTCATCAATCTACACACACACCAAACTATTAGTAACTTCAAATTATATCACAGCCACCAAAAATGTTTCCAAACTTTGGAAAAGACTGTTAATTCATTATAAAGCTACAACCTTTACATTCACTCTTCAACAATCTCCAAGTTGTATAAAAAAATCCAACATACTCAGAGGAAAGGCATCATGCAATATAGCAAATTACAATCACTTGGTGACAAAAACAACATTCTTGGTGCTTATAAAACTTGATAAACTAGCGTACACATACATATATATATATCAAGAACAAAAGCAATATATAAGAAATGTGAAATGAAATGAAAATACATATAGATACAGGGCATGAATTATTTTTACTCGCATGTTTTATCCTGGTTTTTTATGCCGTGAATTATAATCACAAGATTTGTGTTAGGAAGGGATGGTCTTTATTTGTAGCCTAAAGTTGTATGTACTACATGTTTATGATAATGGTACAAGGTACTAGTAGCCACGAGGGTGACATTTTTCAGTATGAAAATCAAGAGTTAATTAATTTATTATACACATGTATCTGTGCCCAATATTTAACCAACAACTGTACTTTGTAGTTTGTCCTTAGGGCCTCTGTTTATTTTATAGAATTATAATCCGGATTATTCATGTATTATAATCTTTCATTATTATTCTTAATTATTATAAGTCTTTAAATTATTTAATATTATGTTTATTTGAAAAAATTAAATTTGTGGTTGAATTATAATTCTTTGTATTATAAATTTTTTTATATATGTTTTGAGGAATAACATTGGATTGTATTATTATACTTTAAATTTTCTAATCTTTATTTATTTTACAATAAATTATAATGAAGGGATTATAATCACTTCAATTAAGTATCAGAAATTATTATAATTTTATCATTTATTTCAACAAAGAGATTAATATTTTGTTCTAATTTAAAATAAAATTTTACAAAATACACATAGAATTAAATTTTTTTAAAGCATTATGGTTCCATCCCCTATTTAATTTTATAAAACAAACATAATCTAGGTATATTTAATAGTAGCTGGAACATGGGTTAGTTAAGAAATTTTCAAAAATTTATGTATTTATATTGTCAAAAGACTTGTTAAATAATATTATTAAATCTATGATAACTTTTTAAAACCGTTGAAATACATTTTAGTTTAAAAATTATATAAAATAATATATATGTGTGTGTGTGTGTGTGTGTGTGAGATTATGTAAACAATTTTTAAAGATCGTTAACTATTAACATATTTCTTAAATAAATGATATCAAAATTCACATTAAAGAATTATAAAATAAAAACTAATATGTGTAATGATTTGGGGAGTTCACAACTATTTTGACAACTCTATTAAAAATGTTCTTATCTTTGAAATCATAGATTTTGTTTAAATAGATTTTTCAATAATCAAATTTGTTAAAATCTATTTTTAAAATAAAGGTCATAGTCCCTGATTGGTAAATAATAGTAACTATTTATTTATAATTTTTTATAGTAAAAATGATTAAAATTAAGATTTTATACGAATGTAAGAGACCACATCATTTTATGGACTTTTTAAAAACATATAAAAAGTTTTCTATCTATTATAAAAAAATCTCAATAGATGATTACTCGTTTATTATAGTTTATTATAGACCAATTCACTTAAAATAAATATATATATATTGAATATATATTTAAATTATAATAGTTAATTGTATTTTAATTAAAATATTTTTTTAAAAAATAAGTGAGTTTGTTAAAATGAGTTTTTAAAATAAATAAGTTTGTATATTGCTTAAATATCGAAGAAAAATTTAACTATTAAATTTTTAATATTTTATTTTAAAAGATACTGTATATGGTAGATATGTGTGGTGTGGGCCAGTGGTCCCAAATTCTCAATGATGACTAACTTAAAAATTTTAATGTATAATAAACGTAACATGCCCATTTATATAAATATTGTAATTTATTTATTAATTTCCTAATTTTTAAAAAATTACTCAACTACTTATATATTGGATATATATTTATTTATATATGATAAATATAAGTATGAATTAATTGTTTTAATCATATTTATGTATGTGTATGTAAATTATTTTTAATTTACAATAAATTTAAATACATACATATGTATAAAAAAAATTAATAATCATACTTTATTCAAATTTAAATTGGGATTTTGTAAGACCCATTGAAGACCTTAAATTTAATTGAGATCCGATGGGAATTTTTTGTATTGATTTTTTTTCAAATTTAAAATTCAGATTGGCCCGAATTTTTAAATTCAAACTTTTGATACATATCTAATTACATACCGTAAAGCAATGAATTCAAATAAAAAATAATCAGATACTAAAAAAAAT
Source organism: Oenanthe javanica (assembly GCA_008931105.1). Taxonomy (NCBI): domain Eukaryota; kingdom Viridiplantae; phylum Streptophyta; class Magnoliopsida; order Apiales; family Apiaceae; genus Oenanthe; species Oenanthe javanica. The sequence goes on from QRFB01010052.1 coordinate 7,154, forward strand.
CAAAATCAAACGCCTTCCTCTCCATCTCAATCCATCATACATTAAAGTACTGTAAATGATTGCAGATTAAACTCTTGTTCCAATCAAACAAAATAATCATAAATAACAACTAAAATCAACTAAAAAGAATATTTCAATTTCTACAATAAATCAATCAAAAAAAATTATTAATAAAATGATGAATATAATCAAATAAAAAATCAACTTAACTTGCCTTTCTTTATGGTCGGGGAATCCTCACCACTTTGTAGTCCATGTTGACTAGCCTGGGGCAAAGTCGTCGATAGCTTGATTTTTCAATATCGAGACGAATAAATCAGAGAGAAAAATGAGATAGATGTAAAAAAAGTGAAATAAACGTGACTGTAGATAAAAAAAAGTAATATATTTGCAAATAAAGTAGTAAGATTCCGTATTATTACAAATAATAAATAAAAGTAGTAAAATCAATAACTTTTCTAAATATTTAAAATTTCGAATTAGTATAACTGATTCATTATATATAATGTCATTTATATATAATATAACAAATTGAATTGTGTAATGTACAGTATTTTACAAATAATTTTTATGTATTTCTATACGATGTACAGTGAATTTTCAAGTGACCAGCCATTTTTGTAAGCCAAGTCTATCATATTAGAATTTTAAATTTCACTGAAATTATATATGGCACTACATTTGTTCCCGACATGACTATATATAAATTATTTAAACACAACATTGCACTAACTATAAAATGAAATTCAACTTTTTTAAAATAATTGCTTCACTTGTACACTTGGAACGGACCTAGTAGTCTAATAGGAAAAAAATGAGAAGAAGCCTCTAGGAAATGAAGACGTTGAACTCTCTGTATGGGCTCATATTCATAATTCATTCCCGTATACTACATTACTACTAGTATTATTCATTTTTATTGACAAAAAATTTAACAGAAATATTTTAACAAAAAATAATTTAAAGAAACATGTACCCGAACCAATTTTCAGAACAGGGACCAGCCAGGAATAAATCACACCGTGACCAAACCGGTGTAGCCTAAAAAACATGGATAAAATTGGAGTATACGAGTATAAAATGTTTCGTTATTATTTGATCTCTCTCAAATTGATATGAATGATGTGCATTTATATTTCTAATTCTTACTCCATTGAGCAATCAAAAAATGTATGAATGGGAATTTGATAAAAGAAATCTAAACCGAACATGCAAGTATAGGATTTATACGTTTGTTAATCAATTACTCTAATTAAGTCGTGACAGCAATGTATTCCCACGATTGTAGAAGCGAAATGTCTGGAAAAGGCAACAAAAGCCTTTATTTATTTATTTATTTAGCTAATAGCCTTTATTTATTTATTTACACACAACATTTCCAAACTGAAACATAATTTGTACAAACATTTAACAAAGGCAAGGTCCTTGCAGACTGTAACGTACGAACATATCCAAGAAAAATCACTCCCCGGACTTGTGCTGATGAGTGGATTCCTTGGGCGGTTTCACAATGATGACCGGACATTTTGCATGGTGCACACAGTAATCACTCACACTTCCCAGAAATGCCCTGCATTTAAAAATATTGCATCTAGTCACGGATACCCAATTTAGCTTACTAGTAATTCTCGAGAACGTATGAGTTTAACACTCACTAAATGCAATTACAACTCAATAGATGTTAATTAAATAAGTTCATTCTCACTCGATCGAGTAAAATTCATATCCTGTTAAATTACCTTTTGATCATTCCAAGTCCACGGCTGCCCATAACAAGAAGATCAACATGATTCTCTTGAACAACTTGACAAATCATGTCCTTGGGGTCCCCTTCAAGTAGCATACTCTCTGCTTTTACTTGCTTTTCTTTGCACAGTTTCACTGCACGACCAACTATCTGTGCTGCTATCTCCGACTGCCCCTTCCTCACTGATTCCACCACGCTGTTTGATGCGTACAGTCCTGTCCCAAGAACAAACTGAGGCCCTGATCGATAAAAAATTATCACTACGTACTTAATTCACTTAATTTCTATTTATGTCCGCCACAAACCATTTAGCCTACAACTAGTTCCAAATCTCCGGTCAAGATACAGATACTTGGTTTAACCAAGGTCAGTTGGTCACGGTATTACAAATGAAAGTCGGAGTACTGCAAATCATCCATCACAAAAGATTGCATGCTAAATTGTATTGGAGGAACAGCTAGAACAGCTGCACAGTTGTTAGTTAGTTGTCTTCTCCGATTTCTTATCTTTAATTACACATAAATAATACTGTATTAATAATTTGCCTTCTTAATTTGGTAGACAAAATACTAAGCAATCTTGGATATATGATGTTTTCAAAATATAAGATATGTGAATAATTAAGCTAGATCAAAATCATATATATTTGACGATCCAAAGTTGTGTAAGTATATATTATATATAGCATGTTTGCATGAATAAATATGCTAGTTTAACGCCCGCAAAAACAAACCAGGTCCTGCAGGAAAGACATAGTGGTTGAAAGGCGGCATGACATGAACTATGGTAACCGTATCCCAATCTTGCTCGCTCATTTCTGTCGAAGCTTGGCCAGTGCCTGACTTTTTGAAAAGATTATCAAGAACCCACTCGAGAGCATAGAAGCTCAAATCACTGTTGTCAATAGCCACAAACACCTTTTGCTTCTTCTTCTNAACTTTTCTAAATATTTAAAATTTCGAATTAGTATAACTGATTCATTATATATAATGTCATTTATATATAATATAACAAATTGAATTGTGTAATGTACAGTATTTTACAAATAATTTTTATGTATTTCTATACGATGTACAGTGAATTTTCAAGTGACCAGCCATTTTTGTAAGCCAAGTCTATCATATTAGAATTTTAAATTTCACTGAAATTATATATGGCACTACATTTGTTCCCGACATGACTATATATAAATTATTTAAACACAACATTGCACTAACTATAAAATGAAATTCAACTTTTTTAAAATAATTGCTTCACTTGTACACTTGGAACGGACCTAGTAGTCTAATAGGAAAAAAATGAGAAGAAGCCTCTAGGAAATGAAGACGTTGAACTCTCTGTATGGGCTCATATTCATAATTCATTCCCGTATACTACATTACTACTAGTATTATTCATTTTTATTGACAAAAAATTTAACAGAAATATTTTAACAAAAAATAATTTAAAGAAACATGTACCCGAACCAATTTTCAGAACAGGGACCAGCCAGGAATAAATCACACCGTGACCAAACCGGTGTAGCCTAAAAAACATGGATAAAATTGGAGTATACGAGTATAAAATGTTTCGTTATTATTTGATCTCTCTCAAATTGATATGAATGATGTGCATTTATATTTCTAATTCTTACTCCATTGAGCAATCAAAAAATGTATGAATGGGAATTTGATAAAAGAAATCTAAACCGAACATGCAAGTATAGGATTTATACGTTTGTTAATCAATTACTCTAATTAAGTCGCGACAGCAATGTATTCCCACGATTGTAGAAGCGAAATGTCTGGAAAAGGCAACAAAAGCCTTTATTTATTTATTTAGCTAATAGCCTTTATTTATTTATTTACACACAACATTTCCAAACTGAAACATAATTTGTACAAACATTTAACAAAGGCAAGTTCCTTGCAGACTGTAACATACGAACATATCCAAGAAAAATCACTCTCCGGACTTGTGCTGATGAGTGGATTCCTTGGGCGGTTTCACAATGATGACCGGACATTTTGCATGGTGCACACAGTAATCACTCACACTTCCCAGAAATGCCCTGCATTTAAAAATATTGCATGTAGTCACGGATACCCAATTTAGCTTACTAGTAATTCTCGAGAACGTATGAGTTTAACACTCACTAAATGCAATTACAACTCAATCGATGTTAATTATATAAGTTCATTCTCACTCGATCGAGTAAAATTCATATCCTGTTAAATTACCTTTTGATCATTCCAAGTCCACGGCTGCCCATAACAAGAAGATCAACATGATTCTCTTGAACAACTTGACAAATCATGTCCTTGGGGTCCCCTTCAAGTAGCATACTCTCTGCTTTTACTTGCTTTTCTTTGCACAGTTTCACTGCACGACCAACTATCTGTGCTGCTATCTCCGACTGCCCCTTCCTCACTGATTCCACCACGCTGTTTGATGCGTACAGTCCTGTCCCAAGAACAAACTGAGTCCCTGATCGATAAAAAATTATCACTACGTACTTCACTTAATTTCTATATATGTCCGCCACAAACCATTTAGCCTACAACTAGTTACAAATCTCCGGTCAAGATACAGATACTTGGTTTAACCAAGGTCAGTTGGTCACGGTATTACAAATGAAAGTCGGAGTACTACAAATCATCCATCACAAAAGATTGCATGCTAAATTGTATTGGAGGAACAGCTAGAACAGCTGCACAGTTGTTAGTTAGTTGTCTTCTCCGATTTCTTATCTTTAATTACACATAAATAATACTGTATTAATAATTTGCCTTCTTAATTTGGTAGACAAAATACTAAGCAATCTTGGATATATGATGTTTTCAAAATATAAGATATGTGAATAATTAAGCTAGATCAAAATCATATATATTTGACGATCCAAAGTCGTGTAAGTATATATTATATATAGCATGTTTGCATGAATAAATATGCTAGTTTAACGCCCGCAAAAACAAACCAGGTCCTGCAGGAAAGACATAGTGGTTGAAAGGCGGCATGACATGAACTATGGTAACCGTATCCCAATCTTGCTCGCTCATTTCTGTCGAAGCTTGGCCAGTGCCTGACTTTTTGAAAAGATTATCAAGAACCCACTCGAGAGCATAGAAGCTCAAATCACTGTTGTCAATAGCCACAAACACCTTTTGCTTCTTCTTCTCTTCTGTCTCTTGCACAGAAACTAGCGGCTTCTGCAACTCGGGAGTCTGCTCCGTAGGCTCAATAACTGTCGTGCTCTCCATTCTCAAAATTTCACAACCAGGCTATGTAGGAGGAAAAATATTTGATATGAAACTAAATTTTAATCTTCTCACAGGTTTGTTTATAAAGGCGTCCTACCAAATATTTTTATCTTTAACGTACAAAAGCTTTAAATTTGTTCACTTCTATCTTAAACTTATCCGATCATTATTTTAGTTTATAAAATCAGAAAAGGTTATACAAATGGAGGTGTCATAGGTCATACAAGGACATACGTGTTATTAAGGGGAAGACCGATTGCTACGTGTCATTGTTACACACTGTATACGTGCCAAATATGCAATAAGGGGAAATTGAAGCTTTCCATCACCTTATTATATAATTTATATCTGTTTTAATATTTTATTATTTATAAATTTGTATATTTTAGGGCAGGTCAAGTTTATAATCACAAATTTACAAGAATTAAATAATAACATTAGGTAAATTTTGTTTTAAAAAATACACATAATGCAAAACATTATATATTAATTAATATACATTTTACCAGTTAGACATTTTAATTTTAATTATATATGTCTTCTTTTTTTGATTTTTTTTTATATACATCTTTAGTTAGTGAAAGTGAAAAATATATTCAAATTCTAAACGAACATAAAGTAGTCTAGATATATGTTCCCAATTTATTTAATAAATAGAAGTTTCTAAATATGTAATATTAAAATAGTGTAAAATTAATAAATTTAAAATAATGTGTACATAATAAAAATATAATAAGTTGGTAATAATTAATTAATAAAGTTTTTAATGTTAGTATGATAAGAATAATCATATTTTTATAATTTATAAAAATATGAATTCAAAATTGTAGAAAACTAATTTCTAACACTGTATATATAAACCCTAACAAAGATTGCGCTGATATAAATCTTTCCAAGAAATTACAAAATTGAGATCCAAAACAAAACATTGTTTATATAATTAAATTACTTATGATAAATTTCTCCCTAGTTAAATATATTTATGAACATAATTAATAAAGTAATAATTTTTTATGTTACAGATATATTTATTTTATTAAATATTATTTAAATTTAACTATTATTGTTTTTAAATCTACATAATTGCACTATTAACTAATTTCTATAAAAATCAATGCATAAAATCTATTTTTTTTAAACTCAAACCTAAAGAGATTCTTAACTATTTTTAGTAACTAAAGTGAATTCTTAAACTTTTATATTTATGATCATGTTATAGAATTTTGATTTTCCAGAGTGCATAAAATGTGAGAAATCTATAATCTAATAATCTATATTATATATTACTAAAGATGAAGCATATGTAATTATATTAAAATTAAATATAATTTTATTCAAAATATATACAAATTTATATTAAACAAAATTGTATTTATTAAATCTAATAATTAATATGATTAAAATAATTTTTTAATTAATTTATTATAATAAGTTTAACATAATTCTCAACTATATAAAAAATATTAACATAAATTCTCAAATATATAAAAAAATATAAAAAATTTATATCAAATATTAAAAAATTATAATATAAAAAAATTACCACTGATCTAGTTATAATATTGTATATTATTAAGATTAAAAGTTTAAGAAATTTGTGAGTTAGTTTGTTTAATATTATATAAAATTATTTAAGGGATGTATCTATCTGGAATATCTCTTACATTTTAAAATTTTGGGTATTCAACTTGAATTCAAAAATATCCATTAAAATGGTATTCAAGGATTTAAATAATATTTTAAAATTTAGGGTATTTAATCTGAATTTTAAATAATTATTTATAATTTAGATATTCAATATGAATTATTATTAATCAATTAAAATTTACGAGTATTCAAAAATTTATTAACACTAATGGATTTTAAAAATTCATATATTTTGTTGAATTTTTCTATATATTTTAAATGTCTCAAAATCTCATTTTAATAATAGAAATTATACTGAATCTATGATGTGTATTCTAGGAATAGTGTGGAATCTTAAATTAAATATAATCAATAAAAGTTAATGGATTATTAATAATATTTTTAAATTTGGATTAAATACACTCTTTAATTTAATCATAAAAAATATTATAAATATTTTAAAAATATCAAAATAAATTGATGATGAAAACAAACCCTTTTTTTTACAAAGGAGATGAAAATAAAATTTAAAACATTATAGATTTGTAGTGTAATATATTCTAGTTGAGTGAATAAAGTGTAAGTACAGTATGTAATTATGTGTAGTAAAAAAGTACTGACAAAAAAAAGTAAAATAATATTTTTTAATAATATAGTAAAAAAGTTTAATTGAATAGAAGGGGAGAGGAAGAAGAGAACAGAATGAAACCTAAGAAAACTTTGTTTCCGGAAACAGCCCTAAAGTTTCCATAAAACCCACACATATCCCTTAATTTCCAATATAAAAACAAAGCTCAAAAAACTCGTTACCCCTTCAACTCAGTTTCTGCAGAGTGACCATTCCTCCTCCCCCATCTCCCTATATCACCACGATTATTCATCTCTCTCTCTCTCTCTCTCTCTCTATATATATATATATATATATATATATATGTATCTATCTATCTCATTTCTCTAGATTTATAATTGTACGGTCAATCTCGCTCTAATCATGACTCTGATGACTCATCAGCCGTTGGATGTAAGTCTCTCTCCCCCACTCAATTCTACATTGCGTGTATTTATATCTGTGTTTGTGTGTGATTATTCTACTCAATGAATTGGTTGTGAATGAATTGATTTTATGCGATAGGGGTTTTTAATTGAATTGATTTGTTGATTTGATCTCAAGATAGATAGGGTTTATTGGATCAGAAGCTCGTTTTTTCCATGTTGTTGTGTGTAATGTGTGTGTTTGTGTGTATGCCCAGCAAGATGACGAGGAGATGCTGGTGCCGAGTTCAGGATTAGTTGATGTTTCGCAGGGCCTGGAAGGGCCTCAGCTTTTGGAAGGTCCTCAACCTATGGAAGGTTTGCTACTTTTTTGCTGCGTAATTTAATATTGATGCTGTAGTTTATGTACTTAATTTAATGCGATGTATGTTAGTTTTTGTGTTTTTTTTTGTTAATTTTTTTTTTTGGATTTGTATAGTGGTAGCACAAACAGAAGGTACTAATGCAGTTGAGAATCAAGCCGTNGTGTTTTTTTTTGTTAATTTTTTTTTTTGGATTTGTATAGTGGTAGCACAAACAGAAGGTACTAATGCAGTTGAGAATCAAGCCGTTGAGGAGCCGGCACAAGCTTCTAGATTTACATGGACTCTAGAGAATTTTTCGAGGATGAATGTTAAGAAACAGTATTCGGAAACTTTTGTTGTTGGTAGTTACAAATGGTATATGATTGGACTGTGTTGTTTTTTATGTTACACATACAGTATAGTGGTTATTATTGTTATTTGAAATGTGGCAGGGGATTTTATTGTTTCCATTATTTTTTTTCCTGTGTAGGCGTGTACTTATTTTTCCAAAGGGAAATAATGTGGACCACCTGTCAATGTACTTGGATGTGGCAGATTCAGGATCTTTGCCTTATGGGTGGAGCAGATATGCGCAATTTAGCCTAGCTGTGATTAATCAAATTCAACCAAAGTTCACGGTGAAAAAGGGTAACATCAATAGCAGTCACACAGTTTTGCATATTTGTTTTTTTAATTATTGTTTGTTTGGTATGATCTGTGACTTTAACTATATAGCATTCTTCATATTTGTTATAATTTTAGTTTATGTTTGTGGTAACACACGTGTCATCTTGTTGTCAAGAAGATTCCTTTTTGTAGTAATGCGATCTTTGTTGTNGCACAGTTTTGCATATTTGTTTTTTTAATTATTGTTTGTTTGGTATGATCTGTGACTTTAAAGTTATATAGCATTCTTCATATTTGTTATAATTTTAGTTTATGTTTGGGGTAACACACGTGTCATCTTGTTGTCAAGAAGATTCCTTTTTGTAGTAATGCGATCTTTGTTGTGACTTGGTCTGATCTTTAGTTGTAGCAATTGAATTTGATAATGATGGTGTCATGGTGTGATAAGAATACAAATTGGGTAGAGAAGACTTATATATGGGTATGTCTTATTGCAGACAGATATTACAAGTTTATCTGATTTTTTATAGCAGGATCATTACCCATATGACAATTTTGGAAATTTACGAATAAATAAATAATTCTTGGCCAAAAGCATAGAATGAGATTTATAGAATTAGGGTTACTCGGTACTCACAATCAGGTCACATTCACCCACATCATAGATTATACTCTTTTAATGCATGACTTTATGATTAATGTGGGTGACCTACCTTATTTGAGTATATTTTCCTTTTTCACTCATTCCATTACGGTATTACCAGTGCCATTACAGTCCAATAAGTTGAATCCTTTTGACGTGTTGTTTGATCAACTTAAGAAAACTCTTGAAAATCATAATTTTCTTAAAAAGGTATTTTTTTAATATATGTAAATGTACAGAATATTTCTGTTCCTAAGCTGCTGTAAACTTTCTGTGAATAAATCTGGTGCGTTTTTCATAGTTCAACTATGCATAGTGTAGGTATAATTGACTTTGTTAACATATTCATTCTCTCATGTTGTATACTTATACTCATATTTGGTTTCGATGTTGTTCTTAACAATTTTTAAAGTCAGTGTATGACAACAGAAACTGTCTGACATCCACAATCATTAAGTGACCCTGGGAGGCCGCCCAATATTGATTGTTTAATATTATTACATTCTTCAAGTAAATCTAAGTCAACCTTATATTGTTAACCGTTCTAGATTCCTTTTGTCATCCAAATTAGATGATGATTTATGATGAAACTGAAACAAGCATATTCTTTTTTTCCCGTCACAATATATGAAAGTATTACATGCGACCTTCTGTTTAAGAACTTTCCAAAAAAAATAGTTTCAGTCTTTTAGTTTATTTCATATACTCACGTGAATATAGGCAAAGAACTGAAATTGAGTTTTCAGCTTGAAAAGTATCTCATGATGGAAATATCTACTTTAACTCGACAGAATTTTGCTAACAAGTTAGCTAACATAATTCTTTTATGAAAGATTGTGTTTGCTATAACATTACACTATAACAATTAGGCCAGGTTGAATCTATTAGTCCAGCATTGATTATATAATTTATTTCAAAAATTGTGGATTTGCAGATACACAGCATCAATTTCATGCTAGGGAAAGTGATTGGGGTTTCACATCATTCATGCCGCTTAGTGACCTATATGACCCCAATAAAGGTTTTCTTGTAAATGATACATGCATTATTGAAGCTGATGTTGCTGTGCGTAAGGTCACAGACTTTTGGACATATGACTCAAAGAAGGAAACGGGTTATGTTGGCCTTAAAAATCAAGGAGCAACTTGTTACATGAATTCGCTCCTTCAATTTTTGTTCCATATACCATACTTCAGGAAGGTCAGGATTAGTTCTCTGCTTGTTAAAGTCATTAGCGGTTCACATTTGGAAGCTCATCCCTTTCATTAATAACTGTTACAGGCGGTCTATCATATGCCGACAACTGAGAGTGATATGCCTTCTGGAAGCATTCCTCTGGCTCTTCAGAGTCTGTTTTATAAGCTCCAATTTAATGAATCCAGTGTTTCAACAAAAGAATTGACGAAGTCTTTTGGTTGGGACACATATGATTCTTTCTTGCAGCATGATGTTCAAGAACTAAATAGAGTCTTGAGTGAAAAGCTTGAAGATAAAATGAAGGTATTTTTTGTTTACACAATAAAGTCCAAACACCAATTATCATATCTGTTCTGAAACTCTGATTACTATTATTTTGGTCCAGGGAACGGTTGTAGAAGGGACAATACAGAAACTATTTGAAGGGCACCACATGAATTATATCGAGTGTATCAACGTAAACTTTAAATCCACCAGAAAAGAATCTTTTTATGGTATTACTACTGGCATGAAGTTAATATTCTTGACTTACTTTTGCAATCTGTTTTTTTCCTGTTATTTTAACATTTTGCACTTTTGACAGATCTCCAACTTGACGTCAAGGGATGCGGGGATATTTATGCTTCTTTTGATAAATATGTGGAGGTTGAACGTCTTGAGGGCGATAACAAGTATCATGCTGAAGAACATGGTTTACAGGTTAGCCATATGATGCAAGAACCTGACTTTGTATTTCACTATCTCTGCATCAAATTTGCACTTGACATTTCTGCTTTTCATAGAAGACCTGAAAAAATTGTCATATTCTTTGTAGTGCTATGAGGTTTGAGAAAAAACTGACACTTCAGTAATTCATCTATTAGTGTGTTCTTAAATGTTTTTTTTTAGCACGATTGGATAGCGCAAGTGGTAATGGGTTTATCCTCTTTCGTCCCAAGTCCTGGGTTCGACTCTAGCTCACCACGAGAATTTCGTAGAACAAATGCACATTTGTAAGACTATAAGCCTAAATATTCAAAAAAAAATGTTTTGCTTTTGTTGAGATGTCAAATCACACTGTTCTCTGATTGTTGAGGTCATCTAAAGTCGTTTATGCTCTTGTGAAGAACCAAATAGTTTAAGGATTTGTATTCCTCTTATCTTGCGTATTATTTTCATCTCATGTATCAGGTAATTTATCAAATTATTAGTTTGTTAATACTTCCTAATGTTAATGTATGAGAAATAAATGTCACGCAGCTATCAAGAACTTTTAAGTTTCTACTTCAGTTTTTATAATCAACTGGTCAGTCTAAAAACCTTAGTCCCAATTGGACCCACATTCATGATTCAGATCTTAGAGTTGAGATGCCATTTAAATGGACCCCTTGTAGACCAGGCATACAGGTAGTTCAATAAAGAAAGAAGAATCAATTTCCTCATCTAAGATACATATTATATTAGAATCATATAGCCCTTTCAGTATTGCTCCATGTGGATCATATTCATCCAACCAAATAAATCAGATGGGAACTTTCTCTTTGTTGAATTGTTTTCTACATTAGACTGGAAAATTCTAGCTTATGTGTGCCTGACTTTATTTATTAACTGTGGAATTTTCCTTCTTGTGCACCTGCATGTTATATCAAACAAATGTTTGTTTTGTTTCTCAAGTATATAGTCAACGATAGTTACGGAAATGTCAATTTCAGGATGCTAAGAAGGGCGTCTTATTCATTGACTTCCCTCCGGTTCTCCAGCTTCAATTAAAGCGGTTTGAATATGATTTCATGCGAGATACTATGGTTAAGGTAGTGGCAAATATTTTTAGGCTTTCTTTTTTGTCCATGCTTAGCATTCTTTTTTTATCATTGATTGTGATAGGTCAGTGTAATTTTGTTTGGACAAGAGCAGCAATAACGAATAAGGTATATTTACATGTTTAATATTTAATATATGTGCACCTAATTCGTGGAAGGTCTCCCAGAAATAGCTCCGAGATTAGAAATAGCTGTAAAGAAAGAGAGAGAACTAATATGATAATTAGTGCATTAATTCTTAAATAGATAATATGGTAAAGAGAAAATTATCTTGATCCTGTGCTCCGTTTGTCCGGTGTATAATATTTAGTAAGGAAAATTGGACGTGTCTTAGGTAGACGTGGCAATTTGTACACAACACGACACAAAAATTTCGTGTTTGGATTTAGACTTTTGGTACACGAAAGACAAAAGTACACGAAAGATTTAGTGTCATGTTTGGGTTTCTGTCATTGTCATGATGTCATCTTGATTACCTCGTTAAAGTTTCTGTGCTTCTCTCTCAACTCTTAGGAAACATTGTCTTTTGATTGCCTCGTAAAAGTTTTTGTGCTTCTCTCTCAAGATGCTTACTCTTAGGAAACATTTTTATCTTAGATCATTTTGATTGTGTCTACATTCCCGAAGAAGGATTTAGAAGCACTCAATTAATGAAGTGTAATTAGGTCTCGTTTGGGTTGATGTAACTTAGCTATGCAAGCACAAGCCTTTTGGAAGTTGGAATAAATTTTAGTCTTTGGTTTTATATAATTAAGAAGGTGCACTGGAAGTACAACTTATGCAGTATTGCAGTTATGCCAAAACACTATGAGTTGCTGATATACCCCTTCCATAGGCAGCGGGAATTCCTGATATTATTGTTGTAAATGTGTTTCTTCCTATGAATGTTCACCAGATATTGTGAATCATCAAACACATTTATATCCTTCTTTCGAGAAGTACACTTGTGTAATAAATTCCATCTTCCTAAAAAGAACTCCATTGAGGAAGTAATTCATTGTTGACACAATTGATTTTTGTTTGGTTTTAAACATGCATATAACGAGCCACAGATATTAATTTAGTAATCAAAAAGAAAACAATCTTGTTTCTTGATATATACATGTACACAATGTACTAATGTTGTGCTTCTCATTAGTACTTCTTACGGTTACAAGTGTTAATCACACAATGATTAATTTCATAAAAAGCAAAGAAGATTTGAAAATGTTTTTTGTAACTGTTGTTGGATAATATTTTTATTACTTTTCCTCTTCTTACTTCATGGTTGATTTCATTATGCAGATTAATGACAGATATGAATTTCCGATAGAGCTTGACCTTGACAGGGAAAACGGAAAATATCTATCACCTGATGCAGATAGGAGTGTTCGCAATCTTTACACTCTTCATAGGTATTGTATTTTTTACCAATTAGTTCCACAAATTTAGACGAGGTTTGTTATCACCTAATCTATCGAATATATTGGCCCCTAAATATTATATGCATAAACTATCTATTATATTCTCTCAGCTTACATCACTTAAATGATGGTGAAGCACTGATGTTGTTTGTTTGTAATTCTTCTTTTACTGTTCTTATTTATATGTACTAACACCTGTATCAATCTTGTTTACAACAGTGTTTTGGTCCATAGTGGTGGGGTGCATGGAGGGCACTATTATGCATTTATCAGACCAACCCTCTCTGAACAATGGTAAGCAGTCAGAACATTCTATGTTTACCAAGATTTTTAACTGTGGGCATAGTTTAAATTATGAATTTAAGAATAATCGTCTCATCTTTAATTCATTATTGGTTGCTCCAAGCTGTTGGGGTAGAGTTCTAAGGTTAGTGTTGGGCTACACCAATTCATGGATCAATTAGCACAAATGTTGAGTGCCGATCATCTTTTTCCATTTAGTTGGCCTAAGGTGTAGCGGAACTGAGTTTCAGACTTCATACGATGATATTGCCTTGAGCCTTTTTTCTATTTTACTTTTCCTTTCTTATCCCAAACATTAGATATGAATGCAGTTGTTATTAATTTTTACTCTTGCACATGTGCCCTTATATCTAATGATATATACAAATTCCTTGTATAGTTATATCGTGGTGTGGCATCATCCCAGTTACTGTGATTTATTGCTTCTTTAGGTACAAATTTGAAGATGAGCGTGTTACAAAAGAGGATATGAAGAAAGCCTTAGAGGAGCAATATGGTGGCGAGGAAGAGGTACAGTTGTATGTTTTAACTGTTCTCTTATATTTTCTATTGTGTCCTTTTTGACAAGTCATATTTTATCTGTTTACCTGCATTGTCAAACAGTTACCTCCGACTAGTCCTGGTTACAATAATGCTCCATTTAAGTTTACAAAGTATTCGAATGCATACATGCTTGTTTATGTGCGTGAAAGTGACAAGGAGAAAGTATTTTGTGACGTCGACGAGAAGGACATTGCAGAACACCTTAGGGTAAATCACGTGTTCAAATATGAAGAGAATATTTTGCAGTTTTCATTTACTTTATGATAATAAAATGCTTTATATAATTTCAGATAAGGTTGAAAAAAGAACGAGAAGAAAAGGAGGATAAAAGAAAATATAAAGCACAAGCACACCTTTATACTATTATCAAGGTAATGATGCTAAATCTCAATGACTTATTCTTGTAGTGTCTGTGACGGCATGGTTTCCCTTTAAGCTTTTTGTGGAACTCATTATTGAATCGTATATTTGAAACATCTAGGTTGCTCATGATGATGATTTGCGGGAACAGATCGGGAAGGATATATATTTTGATCTTGTTGATCATGACAAAGTTCATAATTTTCGTATTCAGAAGCAGATGCCTTTTTACCAATTTAAGGTACTATTTACTTATATGTTCTATTACTTCTATCTGTTATTCATTGTGCAATGGGTTAGGTGATTGATTTATAAACTGATAGATAGTTTGTATTATTCTCTAATGTAATATCCTAATGTTTAAAAAACAACAATTTGGTGCCAGTCCTGTTACTGGTGTCCTTGCCTAACAGGCTGCCTTCAATTGTAGAAAGCTATAATTAAATCTACATGCAGGAAGAGGTTGCCAAAGAATTCGGTATACCAGTTCAGTGTCAACGTTTCTGGTACTGGGCAAAGAGGCAAAACCATACGTACCGGCCTAATCGACCATTGACACCTCAGGAGGAAACACAAACGGTAAAATACTTGCATTTTTTCTTGTATTTATATGCTGCGGCAGTTAACATGACATCCGTGTGGGTTTCTGTTGGTTCGCAGTTCACATATGTTCCAGAAAAGTTATTGCCTTTACTCAGATTGCTAGTGGATTTCTCACATTCAAAGTTCAAATAAAATATAAGTTAATTCCACAACTCGTTAAGGCCACAAATACCCGGTTACATGGTATCATAGGTTCATAATTGTCAATAATGCGGCCCTTATCATAGTGTGCCATATGATTAAATAGTATTTTACCATTCCATGCTCATTATAACATAAATAATAATAATACTATAAAAATAATCTTTATTTGCAACTATTTTATCCAAAATTAGTGATGCTAAATTTTGACATGTAGATACCCATATTAAAATAAGTAAAGTTACAATTTAAAATCATGTATAAGCATATAATTATTAAAATTAAATATCATAAAACATATATAATGGCTACAAATGTTTAATTAAATTAAATTATATCATAATAAGTGTAGGTAGTAAACAATAATCATAATAAAATAAGCATGAAAATGAACGGATACAGAATTGGATGGATAGCATGACATGCTCTGTGTAATTCTTAAATAAATTTGGTTGATATTTATGTTAACATAAATATCAACCAAATTTATTTAAGAATTACACAGTACACATATGAATACATACAAATGAGTAGAAATGTACCTGAGATGAAAGTTGCTGTGCAAAAATAAATGATCTTAAAATACATATATTTATACATACACAGAGTTGGTTTAACTTATTCGTAGGTTAATGGGTACGTTATCTCCCCCACTAATTTAAATTGACACTGCATTATATATTCACTACTTTTTAAACAAACCAATTCTATCTATTTATCTATCATTTTGAAATGACTACTTTATCTTCTATTTATCATTTTAAAACGGTTACAACTTGACTAAGTTAGACCTCAATATACTTTTAAAAGAACACATTACATATACATATTTAAGTACAAGTATAACTAATTAAAAGAAAACACATTTTGTGTATTCCACTAATCTCATGCATGCAAAAAGAATATAATTGTCTTTTATTTAAACCATGCATGTAAGAAAATAATTTTTTGTTTTTAAAAAAAAACCCTTAATGATATATTTTATTATAAAATATATATATATTTTATATGAAAAATACGATATTTTACATATAATGCCTGACAACCTTAAGTTAATTTATTATATTGACATTTTACATGGATTTCTTTTGTAATCTTACTTTGAATAAGCTTTGCATGTTAGACGGTATAGGATTTTTAGTACAAATTATCAAGGAATGATGTTGTAGGAGAGTGTGCTTGGTTGAGAATCAAATAGTCTTGTCGTAATTTCTTTTGCATTATTTTTAATTTTCCCTATGGTCTGTTGCGGTGTACTGGTGTACATTGGTTGGAATGTGATACAGCTATATCTAAATTTAGATTTCTTAAATACTTTTAAGTTTTAACTTATTTGAGTATGTTTTTTGCCACAGCCTAAAACTCAGTATGCAAGGAAACTATTTAAATCTCTATTAATGATTCTTCCTAGTATCCTTGTACCGTTATGCTAAATTGCAGATCAGATTTTTGGTTGCGCCGATGACTTGCTTCTTTACTAATATTAATGTAGTACAGAGTTTGTATTCATGTTTGAGCATCTTAGAACCAATTTAAATATTTAGAAGCAAAACATTCTGTATATTCAATTAAAATATTGCATTCTTTCAATTGGTACCAAGAAACGAGTAGTAAGTACGTAAACTTTATTAGTTTAAGGTTTGTCTTTCAGTATTTATATAATAATTAGTGATTAAATCTGGAAAGTCTCTCTTAATCCAAAAAAGTCAGTAAGGCCAGTTTTATCGTTTGTTTTAGCCTGCATCCCCTTTGTGTTTTTTATTATTTGACTTTTTAAATAAACATCATGTGGAGTTTATGATCCACGAAATCGTATGGCTTTGTCCCTAATGACTTGAGCAAATTCCAGGTTGGACAGTTGAGGGAGGCATCTAATAAGTTGCACAATGCAGAGCTGAAGTTGTTTTTAGAAGTTGAACGAGGGCAGGTATGTTGTCATATCAAACATGGCGAATGATGTTACTACTGATATATTCCGGCTTTTGTTATATATATATATTTCTAGGATTGTTGTTACGCTATAAATTTTGCAGGACTTGTGCCCTCTACCAGCACCTGACAAGACTAAGGATGATATACTTCTTTTCTTCAAGCTTTATGATCCTAAAAGAGAAGAGCTTAGGTATTAAAATGTAACTTAGATGAAGCCCTAGCAGATAGCCCCATAAATGTTTTCCGTTTTCTTCTGTATTTCCCAGTCCCCTTTTTCATTATGCATTCTGCAACATACTCTTTGTACTGAAAGGATGTGGCCTCCCTTTCTTACTGCTTATAAGTTTGCTGAATAAAGTATGCATATATGATATATGTGTACGTAACAGGTTGTTTTAAATTGTTATTGCATTGCATATTATAACTATAATTATATTTAATATATATGGATGTGTGTAATACTGTAATTCCATTGTTGGTCAATAAGTGTCGTCATCTTTTTTGGAATGGCGCGGGGATTTTTTCAAGTCCGAGGGCAAAGAGGACTTTGTAGTATTCTGATGTCATTTTGTCAAACATGTTAATTTATATGAAAAATGAGTGATACTGCTTTGTAGCCTATGACCTTATGCTAGAGAATGTTGTTAGTGATTGGCGTCTTTTTTCAATTAATTAAATCCAGGGTTGCTACTGAATTTTGATTGGCACATGACCTCTGAAGAGTGAGAGGGAAAATTATCGTCTACTTCTTTTCTCCCTTGTTATAATAGTGTTGACATGTTTATTGGCCTGTTTTGTTTATTCAGATATGTAGGTCGGCTTTATGTGAAGAGTACAGGAAAGCCAGTTGATATCCTGAAAAAATTAAATGAATTAGCCGGTTTTGATTCTGATGAAGAAATTGAACTATACGAGGTTTGTTTTTTCGTCCATTTTGGGACAATAGCTTATTGATTACATATTGAGGGACATTGGTGTCTCTTTAGTGAATTAACTATGTTTGAATTTCATGCTTTCTGTAATTGCTTTTTTTAGTGTTGCCTCTATAGTCTTGGTATAGTCTTGTGCAACATTTATTTTAATATTAGTCAGTAATTTATATTATGTATTTGGTTCAGGAAGTTAAATTCGAACCCTGTGTTATGTGTGACCGCCTCGACATGAGAGCTTCATTTCGAATGAGCCAGGTATATATGATTATATTGTAGTTTGTGCTTTTGAAGACAGGTTTTCAAAATGGTGTTCGTAATCAAAATTGTTCTTTTCATTTTGTTATTTGCTTTCTTGCTTTCTTTATTTTTTAAAGTATATCTGCAGATTGAAGATGGGGATATAATTTGCTTTCAAAAGATTCCTGATCTTCAAAGTGAAGAAGAATACCGATATCCTGATGTTCCTTCTTTTCTGGAATATGTGAAGAATCGGCAGGTAGATTATACTTAATTTTAGTGAAGAATCGGCTGCAGATATATATTCATTTTTATCTGTTTCCAATATGCTAGTTATAGACCAATGTTTAATATCACATAAAGGAACAACACTATTAAAGTTAAATCTTAGGCTTTCCTGTTTCTGTGTATATTTCTCTCCTTTTATTTGATAAGTGACCTTGAGATTTATAAACATCCATAAAAACAGTATTTGAACAAGGAAACAGAGCCCTATATGACCAGTTGGAGGAAAGAACATTTACATTTGCGGTTTCCAACTGGCTGCCGAAATTGTATGACTAGTACTAGGAAAATCTGATACACTAGTGATTGAGTTTTTAACGGTCACAAAAGTCTTTGTACCTATTGTACATCTGATACCTCACCAAATACCATAATAATAAAAGTGACCAATATACACACTAACTTTACATCCTTCTCATCCTACTTTTAGGGCAGAAGTGTTGGAGTAGAAGTCAAGATAGTTTTACCTACTCTTACTTCCGTCGCCTTTGAAAAAACTTGGAAGCAGGAACTGCCTTGAAAATTGACCTGCCCTTTCTGAATCTAAATACTGAAATTTCAAAGTTGTAATATTTTGTTTTCTACAGTTTTGTAAGTTCAAATTATGTCTCCTGCTTGAAACATAGGCAAGGAAATTTTGTTCTGATTGTTCAGATCGAGTATCAAACTATCAATCACGATCCAGATATATATACATAGGTTCTTGTTTTATACCTTTGGTATGATAGATTCCGTGGGCACTTTGTTTAACAATTTGTTAGCTGTCTCGTGTGTTTGCTAATCTTTCCTTACCTGATGCTGCTTATCTTTCCAGATTGTTCATATTCGTTCTCTTGAGAGACCCAAGGAGGATGATTTCTCTCTAGAATTGTGGGTACTCTAATTCAAGCAATCTGTATACATCATGTTCTATACGTAATCTCAATTTACTGTTACTATGTAGTTACATGTTTTTCTGCCTTTGTTAATTTCAAGGTCCAAGTTGCATACTTATGATGATGTGGTTGAAAGAGTGGCACAGAAACTAGGTGTTGAAGATCCTTCCAAAATCAGGCTCACTCCTCACAACTGCTACTCGCAGCNTACATCCATATAGTGTGTGTGTGTATATATATTACCATATGTGTTCCTCTGTGTGTGTGTGTATATATATATATTACCATATGTGTTCCTCTGTTTGTATATATATACATACATCTTGCTAGGGTTCTTGTGTGTGTATTATAGTTTAAGTGAAATGAAACTATTAAGTGTTTGATGCATACAAATCCTATATATAAATATTTTTTATTATATTTTTATTTGCCGAGTCGCGTATCCAGGACTCTTTGAGAATTGGCGAGTCCCTGTGTCCCCGTACCCGTGTCCCGTGTCGCCGTATCCGAGTCCGTGCTTCTTAGGTGGGCACTTTGTTTAACAATTTGTTAGCTGTCTCGTGTGTTTGCTAATCTTTCCTAACCTGATGCTGCTTATCTTTCCAGATTGTTCATATTCGTTCTCTTGAGAGACCCAAGGAGGATGATTTCTCTCTAGAATTGTGGGTACTCTAATTCAAGCAATCTGTATACATCATGTTCTATACGTAATCTCAATTTACTGTTACTATGTAGTTACATGTTTTTCTGCCTTTGTTAATTTCAAGGTCCAAGTTGCATACTTATGATGATGTGGTTGAAAGAGTGGCACAGAAACTAGGTGTTGAAGATCCTTCCAAAATCAGGCTCACTCCTCACAACTGCTACTCGCAGCAACCTAAACCCCATCCTATTAAATATCGGGCTGCAGATCATTTATTAGACATGCTGGTTCACTATAATCAGGTGGTCATTATGAACTTGCCTCACTAAATTTTATAATTTTGAATAAGTTTTTTATATCAATATTCAATATTATATGTTACATAAAGAATCAGGGATAAAAAGAAAAACTAGAAAATGGCCAGTTGAATGAATATCTGATATTATTTGTTATTGATGTTTTTTGTGCAGATATCTGATATTTTGTATTACGAAGTGTTGGATATTCCTTTGCCTGAGCTACAGTGTCTTAAAACTCTTAAAGTTGCTTTCTATCGTGCATCTGAGAATGAGGTGTGCCTTAAACAGGTTTACTACTTTTGTCCAGCTTTCTTCATTCCTCACTCTTATAAAAAAATGTCCTGATATTTATAATGTCAATCTACTACATGTTGTAGCCGGATATCCACAACATTCGATTGCCTAAACAGAGCACAGTTGAAGATGTGCTTAATGAAATCAAGACAAAGGTACATTTTTGCAAATCTCAGATACAGAAGAACAAAATGTGTACGGAAATTCAATAAGCTCTATCCCTTGTATACTTCTGTCATGATTTGGTTGGATATGATACATTATAGAACGGTCCTATTGATCCTTAATATGTGCTCTAGTAGTTTTTGTTGCATATGACATACTAGGCAATAAGCATGCATATATATATATATATATATGGAGCTGGTAACCCTTACACAATAAGCATAGTCCGAGTCATCCAGAATAAGTAATGACGCCCCATATTTAATCATTTATTTGTGGTAGGAGGAGAAATTTGTTTGGGAGAACAGTACAATGCATTTTGATAAATTTGTCTCCCTGAGATTTATACTAAAACCACATTTTTCAACAAATTGATGCTAAAGCTGTGTGGGTTGATATGATTAGATTGATATTTTTTCTTTTGTGTGTTCATATATATTTTGGAAGGTAATTTCAGTTAATAGAAGGGGCAATTTGGTTAAAGTTTGACTTTACTGTAGGAACCTTCACCAGCTTTCTGGTTTCACCCACATCTGTTCTAACCCTTCCGTGATCTATTTCAACCTCGCCATATATGTTTTGACCAACACGTGTGAGATGAGTCAAAATAATATGCCCCACTTCACGTCGTAAGTTAGTGGCAACTTCATCGAGTATTCTTCCTCTGACAAATTCTTGTTCTCTTTTCTTGTTTTCTTCCTACTGTTCGCTCTGTTTTTCATTCATTTTTCTTACTCTTTCTCCTTTCTTCTCATCCTAACCAGTAGCCATATATAATTTATAATTGTTTAACCTGTACCTAATAATTGGGATATGTATAGTTATAACAGGTTATTATGTAATTTAACCATTGGAACTGATATATTTAACATTTAATTTTAAGATATTAGGATCTATTAACATTCATGATTCAACCATAACCGTGTATATTTATATATAGGTGTGGAATATTTGAACATTGATAAATGTGAAGTTTTATTATTTCTATGCATATGTGTTGACTGAAAAATGTATATGTGGTAAATCCCATCGCTGTACAGCAGCCTTATAGCCTTGGCAGCTGTTATTATTACGATTTAGCGCCACGGCGCCATAACGACAATGATCTGTTTCTTCTCTATCATCTAATTTCTGTGGAAAGTATAATGAATTTTTAGTTTTGGTAGTCCAGTATTACTCTTAACATTGTAAGAATCTTCAGGAAACTTTTCTGAGGGACTTGTATTTGCTTCCTGTTACAGGTGGAACTGTCTCATCCCAGCGCAGAACTCAGACTACTTGAGGTGTTCTATCACAAGATCTACAAGGTAAATTCTACAAGTGGATTCAAAATAATTTGTGTAAAAAACATTTTACAAAATAAAATGCCATATATTTCATTTGTAACTTTATAATGTTTTGGAACTCTGCATGGCTGTGGAATTTCCTGCGATTTTGTTTGGAAGATTTATAGTCCAAGACTAGGGATGGCAACGGGGTCGGATCGGGCCGGGTTTTTCAATATCCAGATCCAGACCCGATTTTTTTACCCGGACCTGAAAAATACCTGAAAATTGAGACCCGAACCCGATCCAATGGATTCGGATCGGATCGGGTAAAACCCGAAACCCGAAAATTTGGATCGGACCCGAAACTATTATCTA
>QRFB01010053.1:11354-21375 GCA_008931105.1 Oenanthe javanica
TAAAACCCTAGCCATTTTCAGAAAAGAGGAAAATAGAGAGAGAGAGAGAAGCAGTTTTCGGGTACTAGTACACATCAATCCTTCATGAAAAGTGTTTGTGTGGATACCGTAGAGCGTAGATCGCGAGAGCGGGATACGTGGTGATTAAACAAGCTTTGGACCTCCATTAATCTTCCATTAATTAACTGTTAAAGCTTCTAAAGGTATTTATTCTTTATCTCCGAATTAAATCTTTTGTTTTCGCATGGATCCTGCGGNACTATTTTGATTTATTTTTTGCGTTTATTCCGTTGCGTTTGTGCATCGAAACCCTTCAGTAGAGTGGGTTAGTGTGGCCTCCTTGTTTTTTTTTCTCCTTTTGAAAGGTTCCACTGGTGACTCGTCTGATTGGGAATTTTCTACACCCTCTACAACAGTGTCTAGCTTTTTCTTTTGAACATGCTTCCTCTTTTTCTTCTTTTCAATAATACCCTATTAAGAGGATGTGGAGGTTGGCTCACTAACAACTAATGGATTTGAAATAAAGGGCTCAGTTGGGTTAAGGGTTCCTGGGTTTAGTGCATTTGGTACCTCTGCAGCCTTGGAACCGTCTACTGGAAATAAGAAACCATATGTATGCTGCACTAGTGGGTACCCTCCAAATACACTCCTCATATGAGGTATGATTTGAAGAGGTATATTTATTGTGCTCCTCCTGTCCAATGTAGCAAAAATGATCTTTGACATGGACTTCGAGTAGCCAATTCTCTTTTTATTCATTCCAGGCATTTCAATCAAATTAGCATTTTTATAGTTAAGAATTGATTGAATAAAGTGAGGAAAGAATATTTCATTACCTCTCTTGGGAATCCTGGTTGTGAGCTCCTCAAGAATGAGTCTGCCTACATTTAGCTTTTGGTTGTATGCAAATGAGTAGGCCAACTTTAGGGCAATTGAGCTGATTTGGTCGAATCATGTCTTCTTGCATGTGAAGACCATCAGCAATGTGTCGAAGAGAAATGACCACTCTTTTCTGACAAACTTCTTGTTAAGCTTCCCCAACTTGATTTCATCAGAGTACCTAATGAATTCCATGAAGTCTGCCAGCTCTGCTTCAGTGGTACCATGTCATGATTTGTTGTTGAAAGCCTTAAGCTCACATTTACATCATCTTTATCAAACATGATATTTTCTTGTTGGATTTTACAAGTGACGAGAATATTGGAGCTTCCATTTTCCAAAAAAACCTCATCCCAGTTAGTTGTGCTCTAGAACTACTCAAGTATATCCAGATATAGTGGTGGATTGCTCAACAGTGCTTCTTTTAGATATGACTCAATGAGGAACCTTGTGAAACATTTGTATTGGGGCTTAGCATCTGCGTCTCTGGAAATGGCAAAAAAGTTCATTTCAAGGATGACATACACCTTAGCTGCAGGAATTGAACTAGAAAATGCCATTAGATTAGTGTGTAGAAAGAGAGAAGTGAAGAAACGAAGATTTTCAAGAAAATAAGTGAAGAGTTCGAATGTAACTATTGAAAGCAAATAGTTCTTTGAGTTTACGATTAAGTGTAGAAATGAAAAATTAGATCTACTTTGGTATTTATATGACCCAGACAACTCGACTAGAATTGTAATCGATTTGAATGATCGAGAACTCAGAAAAAGAAATAAAGTATTTTTAGTAGAGAATTGTCAGAATTTGATCGAGAACTCTTGTTTGTATGTATGTTCGAGAAGTGTAACAATCGAGAACTCAGTAAAATTAATTAAACCATTCGAGAACTCAATGCAATAGAGAACTCTAGTGATCGAGAACTCAAATACCACACTGATCGAGAACTCACTAAACAATGATTCGAGAACTCTATTTAACACTAACCGAGAACTCAAGAATTTGTACCTAGTCGAGAAGTCAGAAAAGAATGACAACTTAACCACAAACTCCAGTTTTAAAAGAAAAGACTACTTTATTTCCACTTTGAAAATAAAGTATGAGAAATTTATCAAGCACACATTTTTCAGACTAAATTCAAATTGAATTAATTTAATCTGGAAAGAAAAATTTATTTGCTAAATTTTCCTGCAAATTTGAATATCACACTTGTTATGAGACATACAAGTATAATAATTCTTTTCAGGTTTTCTTAAAACATGCAAATAGTTCCAAGCTAGTAAATTTGTTTAAAAAAAATTCAATGTACAACAATATGACTGATATAGTTATAAATATATACCAGTTTACTTCACTTAGATAAATCATTGAGAATTCATGTCTGTGAAGTAATTGTTGCAACAGTTGGTAAGATATATTTATGTAGCCACTAGCAAGAAGAATTTAGCATTCCAATCTCACTAACCAACCTGATAAAGGTGGCTTCATCTAGTGGTTTAGTAAATATATCAGCCAACTGTTTTTGTGTAGGAACATAGAATAATTCAATTACACCATTTTCTGCATGTTCCCTTATGAAATGGTACCTTACATCAATGTGCTCTGTCTTTGAATGATTTACTGGATTTGTAACAATATATATAGCACTAGTGTTATCACACATGATAGGAATTCTTTCCAACACTAGTCCATAGTCCCTCAACTGATTTCTTATCCAAAGCATTTGTGCACAATAACTTCCAGCAGCTATGTATTCAGCCTCAACTGTGGAAGTTGAAACTGATCGTTGCTTCTTGCTATACCATGACATCAGTCTCTGTCCAAGAAATTGACAGCTTCCAGAGGTTCTCTTTCTATCAACTCTGCACCCATCAAAATCAGCATCAGAGTATCCAAAAAGGTTGAATCTTGTTTCCTTTGGATACCGTAATCCCATCTGAGTAGTTCCTTTCAGATATCTCAATATTCTTTTGACAACAATGAGATGAGATTCCTTTGGATTGGCCTGAAATCTTGCACATAAACATGTAGAGAACATAATGTCTACATAATCTGGCCTACTAGCTGTTAAATATAATAGAAATCTAATCATTCCTCTATAAGTCTTAATGTATACACTTTTTCCCTTCTTATCTTCATCCAACGTGATAACTGTAGACATTGAAGTTTTTGCAGGTGAGCAATCTTGCATGTCAAACCTCTTGAGTAAGTCATTATTGTACTTGGTTTAACTTATGAAGATGCCATATGTTCTTTGACTTATCTGAAGACCTAAAAAGTAATTGAGCTCTCCCATCATGCTCATTTCATATTCATTTTGCATAATCTTTGAAAATCTTTGACACAACTTTTCATTTGTAAAGCCAAAAATGATATCATCCACATAAATTTGAACTAGGATGATGTTCTCATCATGCTTCTTGAAGAAGAGAGTTTTGTCAATTGTCCCTCTAGAAAATTGATTTTCAAGTAGAAACCTTGACAATGTGTCATACCAAGCTCTTGGGGCTTGTTTGAGTCCATACAATGCCTTAAGAAGTTTGTAAACAAAATTTAGAAATTTGGGATCTTCAAAGCCAGGTGGTTGTTGTACATAAACCTCCTCTTCCAATTCACCATTTAGAAAGATACTTTTGACATCCATTTGGTAGACTTTGAAATTTGAATGTGCTGCAAATGCCAGAAAAATTCTTATTGCTTCTAGTCTTGCAACTGGAGCAAAAGTTTCATCATAGTGAATGCCTTCTTCTTGTGAATATCCTTTAGCCATCAATATTGCTTTGAACCTTATGACAGTTCCATGTTCATCCATTTTGTTTCTATAGACCCATTTGGTCCCAATAATTGATCTGTCTTTTGGAAATGATACCAATTCCCAAACATTATTTCTCTCAAATTGATATAATTCTTCTTGCATTGTAATAACCCAGTCTGGATCCAAAAATGCATCTTCAATCTTTTTGGGTTCATTTAGAGAAAGAAAACAATCATACAAGCATTCATTTATGGTTGCCCTCATAGTTCTCACACCTTTATTTGGATTTCTAATAATTTGATCTGCAATGTGAGCTCTATTCCACTTTGTTTCATGAGTTGCACCTCTTACATTTGAACTTGTTTCCTTCTGATTCAAATTGTCTACATTTGTTGATTCTTGATAGGCTCCCATGAATGCATGCCAGAGTTGTGAGGGGTATTCTCAAGTTGAATATGGCTGAATTCTTCAAAAATTCTCTCTCTTTCATCACCATGTGATATATCCACATGTGAACTTTCATGTATATTCTCATCCTTTTCATTTTCAGATTCTTCCGCTTCCACTTCATTTTCAAATCTCAAGGTGTCACAGTTTTCTTCTTCAAGACTCATAGTAGGGAAATTGAAGTCATCAAAAGTCATATTTGTGTTTTCCATCACTTTTTGTTAATCAATCACATATACTCTATAGACAGTCTTGTCCAAGGAGTACCCTACAAAAATTCCTTCATATGTTTTGGCTTCAATTTTCCTAGATGATCAACATCATCTTTAAAGACAAAACACTTTGCTCCAAACACATGCATGTACTTGACAGATGGTGTTCTGTTTGTCATGATATGTTAAGGAGTCTTTCTAACTGGTTTTGTGATGAGTGTTCTGTTTTGGGTGTAACATGCAGTCCCGACAGCTTCAGCCTAAAAACTAGTTGGTAGACTTGCTTCTGCTAACATGGTTCTTATAGCTTCAATCAAAGTTTTTTTTCTTCTCAATAACTCCATTTTGTTGTAGAGTTCTAGGAGCTGAGAATTGGTGGGTAATTCCATTTTCCTTACAGAATTCACTCAATGTAGAATTTCTGAATTTTGTTCCATTGTCACTCCTTATAGCCACAACAGGGGTTGGACCTTTATCCAGTCTCCTCAGATTTTCAATAATACGTCCAGGAGCTTCATCTTTTGAGTGCAAGAACTCCACCCGTATGTATTTAGAAAAATCATCAACCATGACAAGTGCATATCTCTTCTTGGACAATGACATAACATTTACTGATTCAAACAAGTCCATGTGAATTAATTGTAGAGGTTTTATGATTGAAGTAAATTCTTTACTCCTGTGACTGGACTTCTTCATCTTTCCCTTTTGACATGCCTCACACAGTTCTTCTATAAAGAATTCAAATGAAGACAAGTCTTTTACTAACTCTCTTTTGACTAGAGAATTAAGATTCTTGAAATTCAAGTGAGATAACCTCTTGTGCCAAAGCCAACTTTCATGCTCAGAGGCTCTGGTAGAGAAACAACATATTTTATCCTTATTTGAAGACTTCAAGTCAGCTACAAACAGGCTTCCCTTTCTTACTCCTTGAAGAGAAATTTCTTTGGTTTTTCTGTGATATATGAGGCATATTTCTTTATCAAACTCCACCTTCAAATCCTTGTTACAGAACTGAGTGATGCTTAACAAGTTGTGCTTCAAACCCTTTACCAAAGCTATATCTTCAATAACAACATTTCCATGAATTAATTTGCCATATCCCATAGTGAAACCAATGTTGTTGTCTCCAAAGGTCACCATTGGGCCAACGTCTTCTTTGAATTGTGACAGCAGGGCTTTGTCACCAATCATGAGCCTTGAGCATCAACTATCTAAGATCCACATAACCTTCTTCTTCTTACCTATGCTCTGCAATCAAAATAATATCAAGTTTTCTTTGGTAGCCAAACTAAGTTGAGTCCTTTTTGCTTAGTCACATAATTGCTATTCTTCTTTTCAACAGTCCTAGTTGTCTTTTCATGCACAATTTCCTTTTTCTGATGTTCATTTTTAGCTTGATTAGTGCTACCTGAACAAGAGGGATTTTAGGTGACATGGAATGTTTTCTTCTTTTAGTTGAACTGATGGATTTTGGTCTAGCAGTATTGTTGTTTCCATTTTGACTGATGCATCCCTCAACAAGTTGTTTCTTAATCTAAAGCATGTGTTCATGACATTCAGGTTGCATGGCATATAGTTAAATTTGTCACAGAATTTATGATCATCATGCATCAAATGTTTCACATAACCACAAGCAAATTTAGCATTATCAACAATAGGATTCTTGCACACATGAGTAAGATGATTTGTTGAACCACAATTTTTACAAATCTTTCTAGGAGAATTATGAATAGGTGCATAATTGTTGTGTTTGTTAATGCCTATTTTTCCATTCCTATTTGGTTTTTTTCTTTTTAGCATGCATGGGGTCATTTTTCTGGACATTTTCCTTGATGTTATTGTTTGTGACATCTTCCTTTCTTTCAGGTTTGACAGAGGTGTGATTTTCCTTGACTGTTGGTTCATCTATTTCAACAAAGGGCACATCATTCTTAACTTCTTATTCATCCTCATCATTTAACTATTTCTTGATGATCATACTGGCTTCATCAAATTCAAAAGTTCCCTTATTAAAAACTGGAGCTTTAACATTTTTTAAAATGTGAGGATTGTCAGGAAATTCAGTTTTCTTGTCTTTTGTTGATATAGACTTTTTCTTTTTAAGATTGTCATAGTCAAATCCAATTACAACCTTAGAATTTTCTTGGTGTCTTTCATGAAGTCCTTGTAGAACAACAGATGAGTTCTGATAAGATTTTATTTTCAATTCACTTTCAGAGATTTGATCTCTTAGAAACTTTTCAATTTATTCCAAGCAAGTAATCTTATTTTTCAGATATTCATTATCTTGTTCCATGGATTTCATGTTAACCAAAGTCAATTCTAGGTGTTCATTCTTAACAGTTAGTTCATCATTGGCTTTCAAGAGTCTATCAATTTCCTCATAAGCAGCATTCATACTAGTATGTATGTTAAACATTTTAATACTTAATTCTTCCACAGTTTTCTTGTATTGAGATTTTGACATTTCAATGGAAGTTAGAATTGGTACCTGATTTGTTGAGGTTGATGCTTCTCATCTGATTTGGCCATGAGTGCCAAATTGCCATATTCCTCTTCTTCATCATCATCAGAGTCATCTCAACATTTACCTTCAACAATTTATGCTTTATCAATTTACTTTTTGAACAAGGCTTCATACTTGGCCTTCAATTTTAAATATGCTTTGTCTTTTCTGGCTGCTTTTGGCTTCTTACATTCAGTAGCAAAATGTCCCAATTTATCACAATTTTAACACCTTATCTTTGATCTTTCCACAGACCCAATTTTATAACCTCCATTGAAGTTGCTTTTTGGTGCTTTGCCTTTGCTTGAAGAGCCAAAGTTTAGTTTTGGCTTGAAACTCTTGTTTTTCTTGAACCTCAAGTTTCCAAACCTTCTAGCCACGAAGGCCATAGATTTTTTTTCCATGCTCTCAAGCTCTTCAATGGTGTAGAACTCATCTTCATCAGATTGTTCCTTGACAGGTTCTTCTTCTTCAGTGTCTTTTTCAACACTTTCCTCAATTTTAATCCTTTGACCTGAGCTAACCCTTTTCATCTTTCTTAGTTCTTTGACAATTAGGGCACTAGAGACATTTGTCAACTTACTTCTGTTTCTTTGAATAGACTTCTTTTGAAAGTATTCTAGTTCATATGTCTTTAGTATCCCATATGAGTTTCCAGTAGGAGTTTTGCTAAATCTCTTCCTTCCCTGATAGCTGTAATTTTATGTTCCAAATGCTCTAGAAGAGTTAACAAAAACTTCAGATTTTTCTCTTTTGTTTCATAAGCCTTTCCATGAACTAGAGTTCATTGATTAGTTTGTTAAACCTCTCAAAGACCTCAGTTATGCTTTCATTGGATTTTGACATGAAGGCTTTATATTGGGACACCAACAATTGTCTCTTATTTTCTCTTACTTCAACTGTGCCTTCACATAGCAACTCTATGGTTTCCCAGATATGTTTGGAGGTGGTGCAGTAGTCAACATTGTTGTACATAACCATATCTAGAGAGTCAAACATGATGAGCATGAGACTGTTGTCAAGAGTTACCTTCTCTCTTTCAGTATTAGTGTACTGAGATGGATCATTTGGTACTCATGTGGCTGGTATCACCTCTGAGCCCCTAGTTGTTTCAGGAACTAATGTCACAGGCATGAAAGGTCCATTCTTTAAAATCTTAGGATACATGTAATTTTCAGTCTTGATGAAGGTGAGCATCTTTTTCTTCCATAAGATGTAGTGTTCTCTATCGAATGGAAGAATCTTGATTCTGTTAAATTTTTTAGAACTCATTCTTGGTCTTTAAGTTTATATGTCAACAGCCTGCTCTGATACCACTTTTTAGGAATGAGTTTGTTAAAAACTATACAGATGGGGGATGAATGTATAGGTTGATATCTTTTTTTCGAATGGCTTTGATTTTATAACTGAACAAGTATTGTAGCCTTGTTTAACCTTATTAGTGTTTGTATAAGATACAAAATTTAAGTTAACACACCACAGGTAAAATATCAATCTAATCTTTTATTAGAATGATTTGCTACAATCTGATAATCTATTTGGAATTCTCAGCTTCTTGCTCTTGAAAGAAAGACAAGAAAAATATATGAAAATACAATTTTCTTCACACTGTCTAGTGAATTTCTCTTCTATACTATATAGACAACAAGTCTGGTTTGCACATGCTCTCACTAGGCAGACATGCTAAAACTATAAACAGACAAAAGATACTTTACATTTGACTACTATCTATTTCTAGCTAACACAAATCTATGACAGTCTTTTCACTCTACTTTCTTCCTTCTGTCTTTGTCTTCTCTTCCTTTTAAGCTTCATTGTAGACTTGTCATTATCTTTACATGATAGACTGTCCTGATTATGACAATGTTTCAGATTATTTGTCTTATGCTTTTGCAAATTTCCTTGAAAATAGCTGTTTGAATCAACTGAATACTCAGCTCGTTTGTGCTTCGAGAAGTCAGGCTTTGAACTGTTTAACCGATTACTTGAGAGACTTCTCGATTGATCTTTAACTTGAGACTTCTCGAGTGTATAGACTTCTCGATTGATATGTCTGTTGATGACTTCTCGATTAGGCTATACTTCTCGATTGAATTAGATTTCTCGATCAAGCTCAATTTCACACACTTCTCAACTGACTTGTTTCACAGACTTCTCGATTGCTTCATTAGCTAACTTATTGATTTGTTTAACTGGACTTCTCGAATGAACAATCCTCTACACTTCTCGAATGACTCTATGTTCATGACTTCTCGATTGAGTAGACTTCTCGGTTGAGTAGACTTCTCTACCAGCTTGCATTCATGACTTCTCTATCAAATATAACTTCTCTATCAGTAAAATGCCTTAAGGACAATCTTCTTCTGCTACTCCTTATTTGATGTAATGTTTTGTTTTCTTAATGCATGATTCACAGAATCTTCTACNCTTTATTTTCTTAATGCATGATTCACAGAATCTTCTACCAAAATAATTATTTTTGATATTACTTATTTACATTTGGAGATGTATTAGAAACAAGCTTCTAACTGCAAATACATAATTAAAATAAACCAAGTCACTATTTAATATAAGAAGCATTTGAATGTTACAATATGACAAATAAATATAATAATGGTTGGCTTGATTTGGTCCAACAGACAACCAAAGCATGAAACAAGTGTACACATCTTCCAAGGACAGGTTTCTTTCTGATGAATGTAGAGTCAAATTTTTATGCATCTCCAAAGGATCTGTGGAAGCCTATTACTCTTATCAAGACTTGAAGAACCTTTCTCATACATTGGTGAAACTGGTTCTTGACTGTGTGTCTAATAGAGGGCCCTAAAAACTTTGGAGTTGTTGTATGAAAGGAAGAAACTAAGTCAACAAAGCTCATGCCCTAATTGAAGATCTTCTATATGAAATTTTTTATATTTGTACTTACAATTTTCTGTATACTTTTCTTGTATAAACACTTCAATTTATGTTAGTTGAGTTTGCATCTGCAAATAACTTTTAATTTGTCTTTATTTTACATAAAAATAAATTAGGGGAGATTGTTAGGGATTATGGTGTAATCAACTAATGTATTTAGTTTAAGTGTAACAAATATTAGAAAAATAGTTTGAAGTGATTTGAGGGCCGCCACATCAACGCCCCCTCTTCTCTTATATATATATATATATATATATATATATATATATATATATATATATATATATATATATATATATATATATATAT